>PVLC010021196.1:0-28147 GCA_004027655.1 Graphiurus murinus
CCAAGAATACCTGGCCTCAGATATCAACAGTGCCAAGGTTGAAAAACCCTCTGCCTACTACATTATATTTGCCTCCTCTAATTGCTTTGTGATCTTTGATGATTGCTTACAATAAATAGCTTCCTAGAGTGGACAAGCACTTTAGTAGACACTCTCAAATACTCACATTTGTGATTCCATTTAACCTTTCTCATAAACTGGGAAACAGGGAGATTGGGCAAGTATCTTTACTTCCACCTCACAGATGTTGCACCTGAGAGAGTAATTCTTCTAAAGTCATTTTAACTCCTTCTCAAAGACTTGTAGTTGGCAATGAGCAGGAAAGCATTTCTGAACCTTGAAGAAATTATTTCCCTCATGGCCCAATCCTTTAATTCTACTTCCCAACTCTGCAGGGTCCTCTCTGACCTAAAATTAAGAAACAATCAAATTGACCTGGAAAGGGAAGCAAAAGGCTGAATCAATACTTTCTGCTATGATTGGCTGAAAATTACTCATAGTTGGTAAGAGGAAATTGTTGGCCGGGTCTAGCTCAGTCTGGAATACCGAGTGGCCGCTTGGACTGTTCTTACTACATGGTTTAATACTGTCTTTAGAAGAAAACAAAATAAAAGACAAGTGTTATGCATACTTGTTCAAAAGAGACATGATCTGTAGAGACAACCAGCTTTGAAACCGTGAGCAATATAGCTATAGTAATAGAACTCTTTTCAAGTCAAACATACAAAGTCATTGACTAGTGTTTGTATTATTCTTGTTTGATTTTCCATGACCGATTTTATGAAAGGCTTTGTTCTCAGTAGTGTTCTTCAACACGATATTGTAATGCTTTGTGAACCAGAAAGAAAGGACAATTCAAAGTAACCTCCCCAGACTTAGAGAACAAGTCACTGAAACTATTGCTGGTAGAGCAAGGAGCGTCTCCTTTATAAAATAGTATTCATCAGCAAGACTGAGTTTCACCTTATATTATTAACATCTCCTTTCTTCTGGTCCTCAATAAGAAAAGTATTTGTTCTATAATTTCATGCTCAGTAAGTACATTTTATCCTCAACACAGAAATATTTGTCATAAAAGCACATAATTAAGCTGGGCATGGTGGTGCACGCCTGTAACCCTAGTACGTGGGAGGCTGAGACAGGAGGATCACAGATTCATGGCCAGCTTCAACAACTTAGGGAGGCCCTCCACAACTTAGGGAGACCCTGTTTCAAAATAAAAAATAGGGCTGGAGGTGTAGCTCAGAGGTGGAATACCCCTGGGTTCAATCCCCAGTACCATAAATAAATAAATACATAGCTTAAAGAGAGAATTATGATAAACGATGTTTTAAAGAGGCACAAGATGCTGTGAGCATGTACAGTGTGGCCCAGCAGGGGGTCGGGGAGAGCATGAAGAAGGAGAAAAGGAACTGTGAGGCATGAGGCCTTGGTGATATATGGAGCATGCTGAGCTGGGCCTTCTCAGACACAGAAGACATGCCAAATTATGTTGGTGCTTATGGGAGAATTCTTCTTTCTCTCAAATGAGACCTATCCAATCAATTTAGAAATGGATGCTTGCAAGTGACAGAACACCCAACCCAGCCTAAGGTAAAAAATGGAATATATTACCCTGCATAAGAGAGGTTATCCGAGAGTAGTACTCACCAGCTAGACCTAGGGACCCAAACCAGGCCAGGTCTCACTGTCATCGCCACCTCCTGTCCCAGTCTTCCCATCATGTGGGCTTCATTCTTCACAGGCTTCCTACACCAATTAAGATTTAGGTTTCCATCTTCAAGTTCAAGTCCAAGGAAAAAGAAAGATAAAAGAATGGTTGCACAGAAAGTCTCAGAGCATGTTTTGATTCTGAACCAACCACAGTGGCCAAATAAATGAAAAGGTCTAGCTGGGCATGGTGGTGCATCCTTGTAATCCCAGTACTTGGAAGGCTGAGACAGGAAGATCACAAGTTCAAGACCAGCCTCAGCAACTTAGCAAGACTCTCAGCAACTTAGCAAGACCCTACTTCAAAACAAAAAAATAAAAAAAGGCTAGGGGTGTAGCTCATAGGTAGAATAGCCCTGGGTTCAATCCCTGGTACCATAAATAAATAAATACATAAATACGTAAATAAATGGAAGGAAGGCAGGCTCTGTTTGGCTGAGCTAGGGTCACACAGGCTCGCACCTAAAGTTATGAGTGTTTCTCTAAAAGAAAAATCAGCATGCTTTATCTTATGGAAAGATAAAGGAATTATGGGTAGTGTTAACAACAGATGACCACTGTTAATTTTTTATTTTTATTTATTTATTTATTTTTACTTTATTTATTTATTTATTTATTTATTTATTTATTTGCAGTACTGGGAATTGAACTTAGGAGCATTCTACCTCTGAGTTACACCCACAGTACAATTTTATTCTTTTTATTTTGAAATAGGGTCTCATTAAGTTGCAGGGACCCTCACTAAGTAGCTGAGGCTGGCTGTGAACCCAGATCCTCCAGTCTCAGCCTCCCAAGTACTGGGATTACAAGCATGCACCACCACGCCCGGCTTTACTGTTAATTTTTTAAATCCTCTTTAGTTTTCCACCTTGTTCTGTTCCAATAAAATTGAGACTTTGGAAAAGACTTGCAAACTAGAGATAAACTGTGCAAGGAAAAATAACTTTGAGGTCACCGAATTTCAAGAAACTGAGATCATTGAAATTCTATGCCCTAGGGTGCAATATTTATTTCACAGATGTAGATATAGACACATTTTCAGATATTGCTGTTAGTTTTATGTCCCTAAATCTGAAGCCAGGAAAGTCTGCCCCAAATTTTTTCCTCTGATTACAGCTAATAAGCTACATAGCTTCATATCTATTTCTCTACATGTGGAAAATCACATATAGCTCTAATAATTCTAGTTTCCTGAGTTAATTTGATTCTTCTAAATGACTTTCTTAAATCTTGATGCTTCCAAATGAATTGATCTCCAGTTTATAAACATCATAATAGATAGGCTAGGTTTGGAAGAAAGACTGGTCACAAACGACTTTAGGAAACTCCACCTATATTCATAAAACGACATTACAATATTGATTGTGAAGTAATAGGGCTATGGCAACTCCTCATTGATTATTATCGACGTTTATTCTCTTGATCTGGCTAGCCAGACTCGAAGGCAGATGACATTTATTTCACAAGCCACTTCTGATCAACTGGTAGTGGCTGGCTGGAGCATTATGTTAAGAGAATGTTGAGATCATATTCAAGTTCTGGGGGAAAGAGTGCTATAATTGACTAGTCATGCCTGCCATGTGCACAGGGATAGAAAGAAATGACAAGTATGCCACTGCTTTGCAATCTATAAGTTAGGAAGGCTTCCCCTTTCCTCTGTATTCCATATGCATTTTTTCCCATGGCTATAAGCCAAGAAAACAAAAATGATGGCTCTTGACCTGTCAAGAGGATGAGAGCCACTGCCAGAGTCAGAGCATGGGCCTCGTGTTCCTTGGGTGAGGCATGCAAGGTGCAAAGCCCAAGGAGGTATTTGCCCTCAGGGTCAACCAAGTGCAGTCAGCACTCCCATGCCCCTGAGAGTGAGCACGTCCCTAAATTTTGTGCCTTGGGTTTGTTATCTGGGTCATCCTCTCCCTGGTCACTGCATTCCTGCACAAGGCTCTGAAGTCTATAGTTTATATAAAAGAAAAAGGTATAGAAACCAAATGTTCAGGGGGAAAACAGTAACTGCTGCACTACTGTAAAAACATCCACAAAGAAGATATCCTCCCTTGCTATTGTCATCTATTACAGCTATTTATCTGACAGTCAAGACAGCAGTAGCAGCCTGTTTCAGAAAAACACCCCAAAAAGTCAGAGGTTCACTCCGCTGCTGAAACATGGAATCTAGTTATCTGATTTTTAGCTTCTGCCTTTAAAAAACCAAGGCCCTCCCCGTTTGTCCTTTAGGGTTGTCTCACTAAAGTAGGACTATTTCAGTGCAACTGTTGTTACATTGAGAGAAGCACCCTTCCTTTACATAAAATCTGCTGATGGTTAAAAGTAAAATGGAAATTGCCAGGCCTGAAGACCTATGCTCAATGTGTCCACTCAAGATGGACAGCAGCCAGCAACTCTGCAGGTGTACTTTCAGACTCACTATAATCGCAGCCTCAGTGAGGACTGTGGAGCGGCTGCCTGGTTCCTGCCGCCTGGGTTTCTGTGGCCCCTTATCAGTCTGGTCCCCCGGTTCTCTGGGCTCATACTGTGATCTCTTGCAGAATATTTCTTCCAATGTGCTGGAGGAGTCTGCAGTCTCTGACGACACCTTGTCACCCGACGAGGATGGAGTGTGCTCGGGCCGGTACTTCACTGAGAGTGGCTTGGTGGGGCTGCTGGAGCAGGCTGCGGAGCTCTTCAGCACGGTCAGTGACCAAGCGCATAGAGGGCTGCATCGGGCTGCCGGGAAAGCCAGGCCCCATGGCTTCCATGTCCACAAAGTGCATCAGCTCTCCAAGGGAGATGGGAGAGCCTCTCATCGCTGGCATATTCTGGTTTTCATTACGTGCTTGTTGGCTGGGCAGCAGTTTCACAGTATTATTTCCACTTAATAGGGGTGGCAACTAAGCCACAGAGAGGTGAAATGGCTTGCCCTGGGTTACGCAATACACCACAAGGCAGGTTCTCACTCCGTCATTCTCCCTCTCATAGAGAAAAGAATGGGAAGGAGAGGGCAGGAATGCCTGGTGTCCTCCCTCCCAACAGCCCAGTCATCTTCAAGATCATTACACACAGGGCCAACTCAGAGACACAGGGGAGCAAAAGCCACTGAGACTCCCCTTCTTACCCTAATCTGGGTCTGAACACTCCTAATAAGAGAAAATATAGCTGGGCATGGTGGTGCACACCTGTAATCTCAGTACTTGGAAGGCAGAGACAGGGGAACTGCAGGTTCAAAGCCAGCCTCAACCACTGAGTGAGACTTTCAACAACTTAGCAAGACCCTGTTTCCAAATAAAAAATAAAATGGGACTAGAGGTGTAACTCAGAGGTAGAATGCCCATGGGTTCAATCCTCAGCACCACAAAAAAAGAAAAAAAGAGAAAGAATGAAAATAGAGAGATGAAATCACTCGGATCCTGTAATCCCAGTACTTGGGAGTCTGAGATAGGAGGATTGCCGGTTGGAGGCCAGTCTCAGCAACTTAGCGAGACCCTGTTTCAAAATAAAAAAAATAAATAAATAAAAAAGGGCTTGGAATGTAACTCTAAGGTAGAATGCCCCTGGGTTCAATCCCCATCCCCAGTATGAGAAACAGAGATAGACAGACAGACAGACACTAAGATTTAGGGGGCAAGGAGGAAAACCTCTTGTCTATTTTCATTTTAATGATCTCCCTCTTCACCTACATTGTAAACCAAATAAGTATTTAATATTTCACTATATTTACCTGAACCTATTTTGTTTCATTCCTATAATATTCTTTATTTTCTACTTTTCAACTCTAAGTTTCCTCCCATTAATTCTATATATTTATTGTTTTAACTTCCTCCTTCTCTCCCCCCTCCTCTTCTTCCTCCTCCTTCTTCATTCCTGCCTTCTCTTTTGGGAATCAGAAAAGGTCCATTATATTGCTGGTTTTCCTGAAATTCTAGAAAATAAATTAGAATCCTATTCATTCCTTCAAGCCCTACAGTGAGGGTCTGGCTAGAGGAGGACTTCTGATGTAATTGAGTACATGGGCAGCTCCTGCTGCCAACCTCCTCTCCTCCTTTTAGTCTGTGAAAGCCCTTCTCCCTGTTTATGTCACCATACAGGACCATTTAGCAACCAGTCTAGGTCAGTAGTTTGAATGCTAAGACAAGACAACATTTTAGTTTTGTTTTTTTGCAGGGGGCGGGGGAGGGTGTTGTTTTTGGTGCTGGAGATTGAACCCCCAGGAGTGTTTTACCTCCGAGCTACACCCAGCCCTTTTTATTTTTTGTTTTGAAACAGGGTCTCCCTAGATTGCTGAGAGTCTTGCTAAATTCTGAGGCTGGTCTCAAACCTGCAATCTTCCTATTTCAACCTCCCAAGTATGGGATTACAGGCATACACCACCACACCTGGCTGCAACAACACTTCTGCTCTGCAAAATTCTGTGGTGCAATGATAAATCTATTCTCTAGCACATCGTAAACTCCAATTGCTCTTAAGTTTCTAGTGGATTAAAGTCTCTTCGGTTCTCTTCTCCTCCTCTCAAGGGTGGCTTGTATGAGACAGTTAACGAGGTCTACAAGTTGGTCATCCCCATTCTGGAAGCACATCGAGACTTCCGGAAGCTGACTTCCACACATGACAAGCTACAGAAGGCCTTCGACAACATCATTAACAAGGTAGCCGGGGATCCTGGCTAATAGGTGCTATTACCTGGCAAGTGACTATGTCCCAGAGGTACTCAGCCCTCCATCCTCTCTAGGGACTGATTTATCTGAGCAAATCATTACTGCAGCTCTCACCCATTAAGTAGAAAAGGGCTGGAAATTGAGAGAGATCTAGAATTCAGAGTACGAAGGAAGGCAGCTTGAATTACTTGATAGCCATAAAGTGTGAGAATCTTTTAAATTCACTTAAATGAAGTCCCAGCAATCTTTCATGGGATTTTTTTTGTTGTTATTTCCAAAGTGTATTCTATAAACATTAAATTTGCTAGATGAAGGTATTTCTGTTTACATCAGCTGTAGGAATAAATGTAATACAATAAATGACCTTTTTAACCCAATGGAGCCTCAATAATTATGTAACTAAAGAGAGGTTTTCATATTTTGTTTAACAGGATCATAAGAGAATGTTTGGAACTTACTTCAGAGTTGGTTTCTATGGGTCCAAATTTGGGGATTTGGATGAGCAGGAATTTGTTTACAAAGAACCCGCAATTACAAAGCTTCCTGAGATCGCACATAGACTAGAGGTAAGGAAAGGAATTCCGTGTACCTGACATTGTGTACTTTACAAAAACAAATTAGAATGAATCATCACTGAAATAAATTAATGGATTCAGCATTGAGCTACATATAAACTTTTCCACATTGCATTTATAATGTGAAGGCATTAGGTGATCTTATGAGATAAAGCAATATTTGGATAGTTTTCCCCTAAGATGCTGTATATGTTTCCAAAGTTTATAAATTCACATACGAATATTTATTTTCAAGTCTATGTAAAATTTCATCAGGGTCACATGCTTTCGTATAGCCCTTCCCCAATGTTAGTAATATATACTAACAGAGACAGAGTATAGAATTTTTTTTTAACTTAGAAGTAATCTGGCCAAACTACTGAATTGCCCCCTACAAAATGGTGTGGCTGTCCTTTGATATCACTGGACAACAAACATACTGCATTCTGATAAGAGACACTAGATGGCTATACCTTGGGCCATGGCCATCCCCAGCTCCAAACTTCTGTCTCTACTTGGTCCACAAAGTAACAGAAAAGAGCAGCATGTTCTAGCAGAGAAGGCGTAAAAAGTGGAGAAAAAACAAACAGCACAGAGTAAAACAAAACAAAACAAAAAAACAGACATCAAAAAGGCCCAGCACTAAGCACTCAGGAAGAAAGTCAAGGGATGTCCCCAAGACAAAATCCTCTAGGAATGAGTGACTAAGGTCCCCTGAAGTGTTTACCACAATTAACCTTTTGCTTTCTTGCTATTGCTCTGAATGTATGCCCTCTTATGTCTTCAGTTGCCTCATTGATCCTTATATTATTCATCCCTGCCAAATAAAACAGGGTACTTTTATCCTTCTTTGATTCAAAGAACCCATGGCCCAGAGTGGTTGAGCAATTTGTCAAATGACATTCAGCTCATGAGAAGGAAAATCAGCCATTGATCAGGTCATTTGTTTGCCTAGAATTGTTTATCCTCCTTTAAACTGGAGATATAAACTAGACATGGTAACCTCCAAGTTCCCAGGGAACAAAAGGGAAGAAGTAAATAGCACCATACCAGGTAGGCCTGGTGGCACATGCTTCTAATTCCAGTACTTGGGAGGCTGAGACAGGAAGGTCACAGGTTCAAGGATAGCCTCAGCAACTTAGTGAGACTTTCAGCAACCTAGCAACACTGTTTCAAAACAAAAACATAAAATGGGCTGGGGGTGTAGCTCAGAGGTAGAATATCCCTGGGTTCCATAATCAGTACCACACATACACTTACACACACACACACACACACACACACACACACACACACACACACACAATAGCCCCATACCCCTGGAGATGCCTCAGAAAAGATGATGACGCTGGTTGAATTCAAGACTGCATGTACACATTGTAAGAAGCACATATCAGTTGACAGTGCTGGACTTCCTTGTATTTTTATTTCTGTCTCAAGAATTGCTGAACTTTGCTCATTAGCTCAGAGCGAGCCTGAATAATCAATGAATGAATTTTACCTTGCATTCGTGCCAAACTTACTCCACTTCTGAGAAGACAAGGAGTTGCATTATGTTGAAATGACCTTTATAAACTGTTGTTTCCTCTTACCTAGGGATTTTATGTTCAGTGTTTCGGTGCAGAGTTTGTTGAAGTGATCAAAGACTCCACTCCTGTGGACAAAAGCAAGTTGGATCCTAACAAGGTATGGAGAAAATTTGCTAAAAATGACCGTCAGACTCTGAGTCCCCTTCTGTTACACTCCTTTGTCTAGACCCTCCAAGTCATTGAAAGGCAACCAAACATTTTGTCTAGATTTCAACTACTGATGGACTAGGTCTTAAAGAAGACATACTCAAAGGCAGGAATCATAACAGGAGCTGTCATTTATGAAGCACCAACTGTGTGCCTGGTCCTGCAAGAGAGCCTTTATGTACACCATTTCACTTCCTCCTCCAATAGCCCTTTAAAACAGGTTTCATTGTCCCCTGTATAGGTGAGAAAACTGAGGTGCAGAAAGGTCAAGCAAATCCCAAGATCATGAAAAACTCCAATGTGGGGTCTGCCATCCCCAAACTCATGGTACTCTAGAAGAGCAGTAATTCCTTACCTTTATAAACCTTTATAAACACTTAATTTAAAACATGTCTTTAAAAATGCAGACTTCTCAAGCCGGGCATGATGGTGCATGCCTGTAATCCCAGTACTTGGGAGGCTGAGACAGAAGGATCACAGGTTTGGGGACAGCCTCGGCATGTAGTAAGACTCTCATCAACCCAGTGAGAATCTGTTTCAAAATAAAAAATATATATATAAAATAAAATAGGGCTTAGAGTGTAACTGGGAAATAGAATGCCCCTGGAATCAGTCCCCAGTAACACACATACACACGCGTGCACACACACACACACACACACACACACACACACACACACACAACCTTTAACTGACAGCATTTACCGGCACCTTTCTCTGAGCTGCAGATGTCCCTTGCAACCAAGCTCAGAACCCCTGTGCAGTTGGGGGAATGATAGAAAGGGACTTGAGCATTCATGGTCTCACTTTCACATTAGGTTTGCTCCGTTTCATCCCCAACTGAGTGTCCTGCAATACAGTTCTGACACTGACCGTTCAGACTTGGCGTCAGACCCCACAAGTAAAAAGCTTGGTCCCCCATAAGACCACCCTTACTTCAGTTGCCAGCCTCAAGTGGAGATCCCTGCCTCCCCCCCCCCCACTTCTAATTAGCCAGCTACATATTTGGGAGTTTCGTGACACTGCTCAGGTTAGATAATTCACTAGAATGACTCAAAGAAATTTTTTTAAAATGCCATACTTAGCCGGGCATGATGGCACACGCTTGTAATCCCAGTACTTGGGAGGCTGAAACTGGAGGATCCGGGTTCCCAGCCAGCCTCAGCTACTAAGTGAGGCCCTCTGCAACTTAGTGAGACCCTGTTTCAAAATAAAGAATGAAAAATGGGGCTGGGGTGTAGATCGGAGGTAGAATGCCCCTGGGTTCAATCCCCAGTACTGCAAAAAAAAAAAGAAAAAAAGCCATACTTCTGATCACAGCTACACGATAAGGGATACACACGGGGCAAGGTCTGAGAGGAACTATGTGTTCTCTTCATGTACAATCCAGGCACATCACCCTCCCAGCACACCAAATAGGAAGGTGCTCAGAGTTTTTATTGGGATTTCATTACAGAGGCATGATTGAATAAATCAGTGGCCACATAATTAAACACAGTCTCCAGTCCTTCTCCCTTCTCAGGAGGTCAGGCTGGCCCAAAGTTCCAACCCTCTGATCACAGGAGTAGTCTTTTGGGGGTCACCAGAAGCTATCCAGAGGCCCATCAGGAGTCACCTCATTAGCATAACAAAGACACTCCATCATGAGAAAATGCCAAGGGTGTTTGAAGCTCTGTGCCTTGGAGACAGGGACAAAAAGCAGACATATTGTACCACTGGGTAACATCTGCCTGCCCATCCACTTCCTAGACACAACGATGTTCTAGATTGCTGGAAATAATGCAAATGCAAGGTATTACTAATGTCCAGGGGCAAATGACCTTTCACCATCTACAGAACTGTAAAATGAAAGGTCCAAATCCCCCTTGTTTCTGTCTTCCAGAGTATTAGGAAGATGATACAAATAGGGAGGAAT
Organism: Graphiurus murinus; assembly: GCA_004027655.1. Classification (NCBI taxonomy): domain Eukaryota; kingdom Metazoa; phylum Chordata; class Mammalia; order Rodentia; family Gliridae; genus Graphiurus; species Graphiurus murinus. The sequence continues at coordinate 10,562 of PVLC010021196.1, forward strand.
TGGCCAAACTTAAGAGTTTATTTTTCTACAATTTCAGAATACTCGCTCATTTAAGACACATTCCCTAGTGTAGGCTTAAAAGCAGCAACTGTGATAAGAATTGAACTAAACTTTGGACAGAAATGTTTGGAGTCCTTGGAAGATGGAATTGGCTGTGTGCCCATAGTAGTCTTTGTATAGTGCAAGCTATGCAGAATCATCACTGACCTCCCTACACAAGGGGTCGGTCTCCTTTCGCTTAAAATCCCCAAGGTAGGGTTTTGAGAGCTTGGAATGAGAGTCTGAACCCAGAATCATAACCAGATTTCATTAGAGTAAATGGCATTTCTCCATCTGAGGTCAGTGACCCCACCCATCCACTCTACCGAGTGGGTGTCCCAGCATCTGTGCTCACGGCCCTTCTTCTTTACTTTTTAAAAGAAGCCTACTTCATTAATAAGAACCCTCTTCACAGTGTGTGTATGTACATGCATGTGCATGTGCATATGTTTAAAAGAACATGTGCCCTAAAATTTCCTGCTGTTAGTGTTCTGTGAATTTTGACAAATGCACGTAGCTACCATCACAATGGCAATACAGAACAGTTCCATCACTCCAAAGTATTTCCTCATGCCCCTTCATAGTCACTCTCTCCTTCAGCCCCGATGGTCACTCCTCTGTATTCTGTGTCGGTAGGTTTGCCGTTTCCAGGAAAAACATACATGGAATTATAGAGTAAATAAATGGAATCACACAGCCTTTTGAGGCTGGCTTTTTTGACTTAGCATACCCCATCTGAGATTCATCCCTGTTGTGGTAGTTTGTCCCTTTTTATTGCTGAGTAGTATTCTATTGTATGATGTACCACCATTTGCTTATCTCTTCGGTTTGGCCTATTTCTAGTGTTTGTCTCTTATGGTTTATTTCTAATTTTTACCTATTATATAGTGTTGCTATAGACCTCTGTGTACAGGTTTTTACATCAATATGACTTTTCATTTCTCCTTTGTACACACATAGGAGTGGGATTGTTGGGTTGTAGGTCAGTTCATTTAACTGTATAAGAAACTGCTACCTTGTTTTGCACAATGGCTGTGTATTTGGCATTGCCCACATTCATGAATGAAAGTTCTAGCTGCTCTCCATCCTTTCCAGTACTTGGGACTGTTTTGTTTTGTTTTTGTTTTTGTTTTTTAGTTTGACCATTCACACTTTCTAGTAAGTGTGCCATGCTCACGGTCGCTGTGAAAAATCATGGTTGCCTCTTTGGAGTAACTGTTTGCAAACTCTCATGCTGAGGCTTCCACTGGGTCAGTGTGCTGTGCTTGGAGAAGACAGCTGGTGGACCTGATTCCCCCCATACACACAGTCCTCTCCCCTCCCTCACGGTCCTTTGTTTCCTTGGGCAGAATGAGAAACTGTGGATTCTGAATTCTTACCCACTGTGCTCAGCCTAGTAGCTTTCTTGGAGAGACAGGGGGAGGTGGAGGTAGCCCTGTGTTCAAGCACCCCCTTAGGGCATCAAGGACCTTTGCCCAATGGCTCACCTCCTCCATTCCCTTCCCTCCCCGTACCCTAGGCCTACATACAGATCACGTTTGTGGAGCCCTACTTTGATGAGTATGAGATGAAAGACAGGGTGACCTACTTTGAGAAGAATTTCAACCTGCGGAGGTTCATGTACACCACCCCCTTCACCCAGGAGGGGCGACCCCGTGGTGAGCTGCACGAGCAGTACCGCAGGAACACAGTCCTGACCACCATGCATGCCTTCCCTTACATCAAGACCAGGATTGGAGTCATCCAGAAGGAAGAGGTAATGCACCTGCAGGGGACAGCCATCACTGAAGGATCAGGCCTGGGTGACATCCCAGGACACACACCTGAGCGCTTCCTCATGGCAGAGGGACACACACTGGAAATATTATTATGAAGCTACCCGCTTGCTTTTGTGGTGCCAGGGAATCCTGTTTAGGCAGCTGCATGTTTTATAGCACTATTTTATATTGAGTATTTAACACTTCAAAGTTATATCCTATGTAAATATGTCTACATACTTAATTATAATATTTACCATTCATCTCTATTTTAAATATAAGCCAATATAAAATGTGTATGTAGTTGGCCATTTGTATCTCGAGTTCCACATCCATGGAGTCAACCAACTACAATCTGAAATATTGAGGGGGGGAAATTGTGTCTGCACTAAACATGTACCAACTTTTTTTCTTGTAATTATTTCCCAAACAATGTAATATAACAACTACTTACATAGAATTTGCACTGTATTCGGTATTATAAGTAATCTAGAGATGATTTGAAGTAAAAGAAGGATACGCAAATACTATTCCATTTTATATGCAAGATTTGAGCATCCTGGGATTCTGATATAGTGGGAGGGGTTCTGGAACCAATACCCCATGGATACTGAGGGATGACTGTATTTAAATTTTAACTATTTTACATAAAATTTTAAGCTCTAAAAGCTCATAGGCAACCGAGGCATAGTTATGTTGTTAATTAATAGAGACAGGAACCGCAAGCCAGCAGCCCGATTGAGTTGGGTGATGTGCCACAGGAAGGGCACCATGTTAGGTAGACAAGTCAACCAGCTGACTTGTAGCCCCAGCATTTCCCTGTGACTTTGCACAAGCTACGTGTCTCCAGTTTCTTCATCTGTCCATTGGCAAGAAAGACTTCTATGTATAGTAAAGATTTTTTACTCATTTTAATAAGACTGATCAAGAAAGTCTCTCAAGCCACAGAACTGTACCAAATTATACATGCTATGAACATTCTATTTTTCTTTAAAACACCTACATGTCATCTTTTTTATGTAGGGCACGGCCATCTGTGATTATGGGTTGATGGATCACAATTCAGCATTGTATTCCTTTATAAACCACACCCATGTGCCTTGTCCATGATTTTCAATTTTGCTTTCTATAAAGAAGCATGAGACCTTACAGATACTTGTTAAGCAACATGAGAGCAGAAGGCTTCTGGATTTTTATGATTTTCCCCTCTAGCCTTTTATAGTTGTCTTGTGCACATCTAATATGACAGGAATTTTTATAGCAGCTCACTTTTATAATGTCTTGCCCAAGCATCCAGCTTGGTTTTCATCAGAACAATTCTTTTTTCTTTCCACACCCATAGTTCATCAGTTTATGCATTATTTAATTAGATTAGCTCATTAAAATAACACGTATAACAGGCATCATCAAGTCAGTGAGCAACAGATGGCTCGTGAATATCCACTTCTTCAAGCCGGCACAGCAAGGACTGAGCCCACCAGCTAGTGTTGAGCAGAACAACTGCATGGGGAAGGGAGTCACAGAGAGCAAAGAGAGCCTGACCTGGGGCTCAGTCAAGAGGAAGTTGGTTTGGAAGGCACCTGCTGTATTTCTGATTGCTTTGGACTTTCTAAGACTAAGATATTCTGGGCATAGCACAGAAATAAACTCATTGTTCCCAAAAGCTCTATCACAGATTTTCTTAACCATCCATAATCCCCCAAGAACCTTAGTATATTTGTTATGGTGGCATGGCAAAGTAGGACAGAAATAAATATTGTCTCACAGCTCTGGAGGCTAGAAGTCCAAATGCAAGGTATCAGTAGGGAGAATGGACGCCAGGACCCTTTGGTGGGCTTGTAGATGGATGGCTTCTCCCTGTGTCTGTTCAGATCATCTTTCCTCTATACATGCTCATGTCCAGATTTCTTCTTCTGGTAAGGACACCAGTTATACTGAATGTAGGGACAGTTGTTTAAAGGAGAAAATGATACATGTATGTAAAGTTCCTGGAACCTAATAAGCACTCAGGAAGTAGTAGGCCCTTCCTTCTTCCATACCTGTTCAGATGATTTAAATGATTCAGCAAGTCTTTCCTTACCTGCTTCTTCCAATCCAAGTGCCCTCTCTGCCATAGGTCTAGGATTATCCATAGTTTGTGAGAGCAGACAATGACTTCCCTATGTTTCTGTCTTACATTCAGTTTGTTTTGACTCCGATTGAAGTTGCCATTGAAGATATGAAGAAGAAGACCCTGCAGTTAGCGGTAGCCATTAACCAGGAGCCGCCTGATGCAAAGATGCTTCAGATGGTGCTGCAAGGCTCCGTGGGGGCAACTGTGAATCAGGCAAGTAAAGCCAGCTGCTGGCAGCTTCTCTCCTTAGTATTTGAGTTCTGAGGTCTACACCCTTCTTTGGGGTTGATATATCGTTGTTAATGTATATCTGATCCACACACAAACAATATGGCTAAAACTTCCTCTCAACACTTGTGTGGTTTAGAAGACTTTAAGGGCTCTTCTTCATTCATTTAACAACCTGAGGTAGAAGAAACTCTCAAGATGAACAGACCAGGTTTAAGGAGTACCATTTTCTCAGAGGAATCTCCACACTTGGGCCAGGCTTGACAATACAATCCAAGACTGATATCCTGTTGAAGAGTGCCTAGTCATGCCCAGTGTAGGCAAAGTTGTCACAAGACTTACAACTAATCTAAGAATGCCTGCAGGAGAGAGGGGTCAAAGGTATAGACCATCCAACTCCTGGTTCAGTTACCAGATGACCTCACATGCCAAGGGCCTTGCCAGCAAGGAGTGAGCTGGGTCCAGTAAATGGCTCCTTGGGCCATTTCAAGCCAGACTAGATCTTCTCAGACCTGTTAGAACCCTAACTCCTGAGCTCAGCATGGCATGAAGTCGGTCTTAGACAGATGGAGGTACAAGCCTAGTACTCTCTGTTCAGTGTGCCCCTAATGTCAGTTCTAGGTCCACTCTCATCCACCCTCCATACTCAGAAATTAAAGGAGTATCATGACTCTTTCCTCACTCAGCACATTCTCCATCTGAGTATTCCCCTGCAAAAATTCTAAGTCTACTTATCAAGACAGCAGAAACAATGCCAGGCACAATGGCACACACCTGTAATCCCAGTGCTTGGGAGGGTGAGGCAGGAGGATTGAAGGCTCAAGGCCAGCCTCAGCAACTTAATGAGACCCTCAACAATTTAGTGAGATCTTGCTTTAAAATAAAAAATAGAGCTGGGGGGTATGGCTTAGAGGTAAAATGCCCCTGGGTTCAATCCCCAGTACAGAGAGAGAGAGAGAGAAAGAGAGAGAGAGAGAGAGAGAGAGAGAGAGAGAGAGAGAGAGAGAGAGAGAGAGAGAGAGAACAGTGAGCAGAGAAAGGACTGTTGCATATCCGAGAATAGAAAAAAAAAAAAAAAAGATTAGAGCTAGGCATGGTATTGCATGCTTGTGATCCCAGTACTTGAGAGACTGAGACAGGAGGATTACAGGTTTATGGCCAGCCTCAGCAATTTATTGAGGCTCTCTGCAACTTAGTGAGATACTGTTTCAAAATAAAATATGGTGGGGGGGTGTGTGGCTCAGAGCTAGAATGCCTTTGGGTTCAATCCCCAGTGATACACACACACACACACACACACACACACACACACACACACAATAGGGAGTGTTTGCTTTTCTAAGTCCCAATCCTTTCATGAAGATAGACTTTGTAAGCTCATAACCATAGGCTATCTATGTACTCTGCATATCTCTCTTGCCAGCCCTTCTGCAAAATGGTGTTAGCACATGACAACTAGATAAGTGAATCTAAATGAATAGATCAAGGCAATCCTCATTTTTAGGAAAACAACTCAAAGCACATAACTTTTGATATTGTTGTGTTATCTTTATGTATGAAAGAAAACCTATTAATAGTAATATTTGATTGAGAAAATACATTTATACCTGTGAGTATTCTCCTAAAATTTCAGATTTCTCCTAAGGAATCAAAGTTTCCTGAGAAGTTAAAGACCTTCTTTGACTTTTTGTCAAACCAACTACAAAATTAAATGTCTAAACTAAGAAGCCACTTCAACATTTTCTCCCAAGTAATTTCTTTTTCTTTCCAATATCAGTATTGTTTTCTTACTTTTTCCATCAGGGACCATTGGAAGTAGCCCAAGTGTTCTTGGCCGAAATTCCAGCTGACCCAAAACTCTATCGACATCACAACAAGTTGAGATTATGCTTCAAGGAATTTATAATGCGGTAAGAATGAAAATGGTTAGAAATTTCGGTACAGTGATGGTTCTCTAAGTGTGGTCCCAGATCAGCAGCTTCAGGATCACCTGAGAACCTGCTAAAAAGATAAAATGGGTTTGGGGATATAGCACAGTGATAGAGTGCTTGCCTAGCTTGTACAAGGTCCTGGGTTCAATCCCCAGCACTGCCAAAAAATATTAAATTAAATAAATAAAAATAGAAAGACAAAAATCTCAGGCACCTCCCAGATCTACTCAATCTAATACTCCAGGGTGGGACCCAGCAATCTGTGTTTTAAAAATCCTACTGGTTGATGCTGATGCACACTGAAGTTTGAGAATCACTGTAATAGAGCAATACTATATATCATACTAATAAATAATTAACACTTAAACTATAAGGTGCGGTGGTGTGTCTGCCATCTCATGTGTGCCTCACAATCATACTGTCAAATAGGTATATGATCATCCTTATTTTACAAAAGAGGAACCAGAGGTTCAGAGATGGGATGCAATTTTACATACAGTCACACAGCTGCTTAGCAGTAGAGTTGAGTTAGAACCAGGTCTTCTGAATAGTCCACAATTCTACCAATGCGCTGATAGTCCACTAACATCTTAGAGTCCTGGAAGTTTCTTGGCATTGACAATCTTGGTAATTTCCCAAATCCTAAATAATTTTGGAAACTTAGAAATAGACATTGCCTAAAGAGAGATAAAGGGAAGGTTCTCAAGCTGGGATTTTTCAAAGGTATCACCCAGAAGCCACTTCCCCAGCTCAGAAAAGCCTCTGCTCCTGAATCCTACAGTGAGCTGGCTTCAAGCACAGCCATTTCTGCCTATTCAGGAAGTGGGTCTTTGGGCCAGGTCTTGCAATCTCTTGCAATACCAACAGGTATGTTGGGTCTCCTGAAACCCTAAAAAGAATGAGTAGGAAGGATGTGATGGCATTTCATCAATAAGAGAGAAGGACATCAGAAAAATGTATATCGCTATTTCTTCTAGAATCTTACAGTAGCATATAAAGTATAGGAATAGTCTCAGCTGGCAGATGGGAAGAAAGGAGACTAAAAGTTAAAGTTTGCTGAATTCAGTAAAAACTCATCTTGTTGCCATTGTTGGGTGAGGATAGAGATACTGCCTTCTTCACTGACTTTGGGGAGAGGCCTCCAACTTTGCTATGTAGATGGCAGACACATTTTCCTGCAGTGAAGCACACTTGCTTGGATTTGGGATGTTCGTGTGGCTCTGTGAATATGTATAGGTGCATGTGTATACACACACACAGATTATATTTACTAGTGTTTAAATATTTGAATTGTTTAAATATTTGAATTGTTTCCTGTTTTGATAGCAATTCCATCATCCCCCAAAATGGTGGGTTTTCTTTAATGCATAGTACGTATTTATACAACAAGAGGCTGGAAAATGCTCAGGGGAGTTTTCTGAACGATTTATTTTTCACATATTTCTTTTCATTTAAAATTAATTATGGTTGAAGGCCTCCAAAGCTGGTAGTGGTCCAGGCCTCTCTTGACCTCTGAAGAACACTGTGAAGTGTTCAGTGAGCTCTCTGTGACCCAGGTTTGGTGTTAGTTATGGGAATCCAGAGGTCCGAGTACTCCTCTGCTCTTGAGGACAGGATGTACCTCCACACAGCCGAATAACAACACAGCACAGCATGCGCTGAGAACTCTAGGAGTGTTCCAAGCGTAGGACTACGGAGATCAGAAATGGCAGAGTGGTTGTGGAGGCTTTGTGGAAAACACCACTTATGCTTTGTCTTCAATATCTGTGTGGAAAAAAAGGGGGTGATGGGAAGAGGGACCAAATAACCACAAGACTCAGGGTCAGAAATGCCCAGGTGCTTCCAGGCTCCTGAGTCCACCTAGAGCATGTGTTCTTGAGACAAGCAGAGGGATAGTGACATCAGTAAACAGTCAGGCGCAGTGGCACACACCTATAATCCCAGCAACTGAGGCAGGAGGGTCAAAAGTTTGATCCTCTTGGGCAATTTATCAAGACCCTGTCTCAAAATAATAGATGATTAGGTGATAGATAGATAGATAGATAAATAGATAGATGATTAGATGATAGATAGATAGATAGATAGATAGATAGATAGATAGATAGATAGATCGATCCGGGGCTATTGCTCACTGATGGAGCACCCTTGGGTTTATTCCTCAGTATTGCAAAAACAATTTTTTTTTCAAATGTGTATGTGTGTGTAAAAAGGGCTCCAAATATAATTTAAATATAAGAGGAGGCTTGTTAGGGAAGAAGTAATTTTCATTTTGCTTAGCAGTCACATCAATTTCTTCTACCACATCGTCAGTCTAGTGTCTCATGGGTGTGATCTTCTCCCTGACTCCACCTAGTTAAATGTACTTATAAAATTCCTACTGAACTTGCATTCCTGATTAGCTCCAGCCCCAGAAAAGTTATTCCAAAGAGAGCTGGGTAAAACTAGTCCCAGGCAAGAGATAAAAAAAAAAAAAAAAAAAATTTCCAGGATTGTCCTTTACCAGTCATACATTAGATTGTGTGTGTGTGTGTGTGTGTGTGTGTGTGTGTGTGTATGTAATGGGGGTGGTGGTACTGGGGATTGAACCCAGGGGCATTCTACCTCTGAGCTACATACCAGCCCTATTTTATCTTTTATTTTGGATCCTCCAGGCTAAACCTCCCAAGCACTGAGATTACAGCCTTGAACCACCACACCCAACTACATTAGACTTTTGTAGAAGATGTTATCTTTCCTCCCAGATTGCCTGCAAAAATGCTGGGATTTTGAGAATCAAATTCACCATTTAAAATACCACTCTTGGAGGCCGAGGCAGGAGGATGCATGTTTGAGACCAGTGAGGCCTTGTCTCAAAATTAAAAAACAAACAAAAAGGGCGAGGGGGTGTAGCTCAGTGGTAAAGCAATTGCCTAGGATGTGAGAAGCCCTGGGTTCCATCTCCAGAACAGAAAGAGGGGGGAAAATAGTAGATGCAAACACTTTCCCTTTCCTCCCCCTACTTTGTCGCTTCTAAGTCCAATCAGGAAGTTATAGGTGTGTTTTCTGCTCCACTCTGCTTCCAGAGAGCAGAGGTGATTCGAGTAGAATTGCTCTCAGGCTCGCCTTCTCAGCAGACCTGGGCTGTAGGTCAGTGAGTCCAGAGTTCCAAGGTGACCCCAAGTAAACCTCCCCACGTAGAGAGCTCACAGAGGAAACACACCCCTGCCAGGTCCACATAGCTGGTTCTGCTGCCACCTGGCAATAGCTTCTCTCACTATAGCTGAACCAGACCTAGCCACAAAGAGGCTGGCAAGCTGACCTGCTGCGGCCAGCACTCCTCCTGCCAGCCCTGCCCCTCCTCTAGTGGCTGCCAAGCTGGGACCTCCATCCTCTGCTGCCTTTTCCTGCAGCAACAGAAAACACCTCCGAGGCTCAGAAGGCAACATAGAGTGCCCCATTCTGTCTCCCTCCTCTCCTCCCCTCTGCATATGGGGAGGCCATTTCATGCTCTGCAGAAAATTTTATCCTTTTTTTTTTGGTGTGTGGCATTGGGGATTGAACCCAGGGGTATTCTACTTCCGACCTACAACCCCAATTTTATTTTTATTTTGAAACAGGATCTCACTAGGTTGATGAGAGTCTCACTACTTGCTGAGGCTGTTCTTGAACTTGCGATCTTCCTGTCTCAGCCTCAAAAGTACTATGCCCAGCTAAGATTTATTTTTATATTTATTTTTTTGTTTTTCATTTTTATTGCTGTTAATTCAAGGGAAAAAGTTGCATAAAATCCAGTCTGTTCTAGATATTTTTTTATATTTAAATTAGAGATAGCGGAACTTAGGGGTACCAGTTACAGGTTGCCCTTAGGAAGTGTTTCAGAAACACTCCAGTATGATTTTGCTGCATATGGACTCCCATCAGGTCAGAAAACAGAGTGTTGGGTGGGAAGGGGGTTATTTTCTTTCTTTTTTTAATTAGTTAATTTATTTCTTGTGTACTGGGGATTGGACCCACAGGCATTATACCACTGAGCAACACACCCAGCCCCTTTTTTTTTTTTTTTTTTTGTGGTGCTGGGGATGGAACCCAGAGGCATTCTACCTCCAAGCTACACCCCCAGTCCTATTTTTTTATTCTTTATTTTGAAACAGGATCTCACTAAGTTGCTGAGGGCCTTACTAAGCAGCTGAGGTTGGCCTAGAACTCTGATCCACTGGTCTCAGCCTCCCAAGTACTGGAATTACAAGCATACACCACAACGCCCAGCTTATTCCCCCAGCCCTTTTTTTTTTTTTAATTGGTGCATTGTAATCATACATCTTTGTTAGGTACAAGGTAATACAGGCATATATGCACACATTTCTCATTTAACCCCTTCCCCCATTCCCACCCCACTCCCTTGCCTTCCCTCCTTCTCAAGTTCAGTTTAGTGATTGACTTTGATATATTTGTGAAAGTACGTCATGTGCATTAGGGTGCTCCCCTCCCACCCCACCCCCAACCCCGTGCATCACCTTCAGTTAAGTCAACTTCTTTGCTTATCTAGGGTTTCTCCTTTTTCATCTGGAGTCCCTCTTATGCCCCATCATCTACCTAGCATCTGCATATTAGGGAGAACATATTTTTTTTACTCTTTGTCTTTTTTGTGTGTGTGTGTGGTAGTGGGGATTGAATTCAGGGGCATTCTACCTCCAAGCTACACCCCCAGCCCTATTTTTTATTCTTTATTTTGAAACAGGGTCTCACTAAGTTGTGGAGTGCCTCACTAGGTAGCTGAGGCTGACCGTGAACCCGGATCCTCAGGTCTCAGCCTCCCAAATGCTGGGATTACAAGGGTGCGCCACCACGCCCGCCTTACTCTTTGTGACTGACTAATCTCACTTAACATAATGTTTTCCAGTTGCAACCATTTCCCTGCAAATAACATGATTTTGTTCTTCTTTATGGCTGAGTAAAATTCCATTGTGTACATATCCCATAGTTTTGTAATTCATTCATCTGTCGATAGACATCTTGGCTGTTTCCATAGTTTGGCAATTGTAAATTGTGCAGCTATAAACTAGATACACATGCGTCAGTCTGATAATTTGGTTTCCAATCTTTTGGATAGATACCCAGAAGTGGTATTGCTGGATCATATGGTAGATTCATTCCCATTCGTCTGAGGATCCTCCATACTGTTTTCCAAAGTGGTTGCACTAATTTGCAATACCACCAACAATGTATTAGGGTTCCCACTTCTCCACACCCTCGCCAGCATTTGTTGTTGTTCGTGTTTTTTATGATTGCCATTCTGATTGGAGTTAGGTTAAATCTCATGGGATTGCATTAAACTGAAGAGCTTCTGTGCAACAAAGGAAACTATCAAGAACCTCAACAGAGACCCCACAGAGTGGGAGAAAATTTTTGCCAGCTACCCTTCTGATAGAGGACTAATATCTAGGATATAGAGAGAACTCAAGAAAATCACAGCTAAGAAAACAAATAACCCAATCAAAAGATGGGCAAAGGATCTAAATAGACACCTCACAAAAGAAGAAATACAAATGGCCAATAAATGTATGAGGAAATGTTCAACATCATTAGCAATCAGAGAGATGCAAATCAAAACTACCCTCAGCCCTTTTTATTTTTATTTTGAAATAGGTTCTCACTATATTGTTGAGGCTGGCCTTGAACCTGTGATCCTCCTGTACTGTAACCTTCCTGTCTCAGTCTCCCAAGTATTGGGATTACAGATATGCACCATCACTTTGGGTGTGCAGTGGTTTTAAACTGGAGTGAGAGTCTGTGAAGAGGTAGGAGGAATTTGCCCAGGTGGTCAAAGGAAAGCCAAATGTGCTCCGTGTAGGTAGAAACAAAAGCCGGGGGCAAAAAAAAGAGCTGGAGATTTGGTGGGGAAACAAGGCTTAAATATCGAGGGAGATTGCTCAGAAGCAGGTCAACAGTGGGGACATGTGACTGGTGTCACAGAGCTTTGCCTTAGTGGGGTAAGGATAGCAGACAGAACACTGAGAGCTGGGTGGCACACAGCAGCCTGCTCACACACGGCCCTTTCTCCTTCCTCTCCCACCTGCAGTGGTGCTAAAGAGAAAACCCCATTTTCGCTGCAGGTTTCTCTCCTCCTCTCCCAGTGCCCCTTCCCCCCTCTTGGATGAGCCTTGGTCCTCTTGCTCTCTTGCTTCCAGGCACTGCAGGCACTACACTGGAGGGGTGCTGGGGCTGATACTGGATTAGAATTGGTTCTGCTGCTCTCTGTCGGTTCTTGGAACCTGCTTCCAGGTGTCAGATGCTACTTTGGACTCGCACCCAAGACCATAGCCCCAGGCTAGCCCCCCTTCCCACAAAGCACTGCTGGGCTATTGCAGCTGCCTGGGGTGGCTCATGCAGAGGAGGTGGAGCTGCTCCGTGGGGACAGCAGGAAAATCAGGCCACAGCACTTTACCTCTGTACATCTTAGTTTCATCAGCCATAAACTAAAGGAGCTGGAATATAAAATCGCTAATAGTCCCGCATTTCCATATTGTTCATAGGGATTCCGGCTGGGTGTATCAGCACTAACACTAATAATAACAATATATGTTTTAGGTTTTATCTGTGTATCAGCACTGTCCTAAGCATTTTATATGTTTTAATGCATTACTCTCTGTGTTAATTTATAAGGTAGGCTAGTATCACCTTCACATCACAGGCCTGGAGAGGTTAAGTAACTTGTTTAATATCACAAAGACAGTAAATAGCAATGCAGGGCTCAGAGTTAAGTGTTCTGGCTACAGAATGGTTGTGTCCCTGAGCAAGAACAGCACAGGTCAGATGTTTGTAGACCTAATGAAAATGTTTCAGATGAGAACATTTAATTTTTTTTTTTAATTTGTGCCATAGTTCCACAATCCTGTGTACATTTCCATTTCCCAAGATACGGATAGTCTCCACACAAGAAATTGAGAGCATGGCTCTCTTTAGTTTATGGATTAAAATTAACATAGTAGATTTCTTTCTTTTTTGGTACTGGATATTGCACCCATGGGCATTCTACCTCCAAGCTGCATTCCCAGTCTTTTTTTATTTTTTGTTTTGAAACAGGTTCTTGCCAGGTTGCTAAGAGTCTCACTATGTCGCTGAGGCTATCCTCAAACCTGTGATCCTTCTGTCTCAGCCTCCCAAATATGAGAATTACAGGTGTGTGTCACCATGCTCAGCAATATAAATTAATTTTAGTAAAAGAACCAAGAGAATATAACCCAAATGGTAGAAAGAAAAATGTACAGAAAATGTAAATAAAAGAATTTTATAAATTATAAAAGTTGTTAAGATATAAAGTAAACTGAGCATGGTATCATACTCCTATCATCTCAGCAATTTGGGAGGCTGAGGCAGGAGGATCACAGATTCAAGGCCAGGTGGGCAACTTAACAAGATTCTGTCTCAAAATAAAAAATAATAGGAAAGTCAGGTGTGGTGCCGCACGCTTGTAATCCCAGCGTTGGTGAAGCTGAGACCAGAGGATCCGGGTTCACGGTCAGCCTCAGCTACCTAGTGAGGCACTCCACAACTTAGTGAGACCCTGTTTCAAAATAAAGAATAAAAAATAGGGCTGGGGGTATGGCTCGGAGGTAGAATGCCCCTGAGTTCAATCCCCAGTACCACAAAAAATAAAATAATAATAGGAGCTAGGGATCTAGCTCACTGGTAGAGTGCCCCTAAATAAATAAATAAATAAATAAATAAATAAATAAATAAATATAAAATTAAATGTCAAATAAAAATAAATAAAATATTGATTCTATAATATATTAATTCTATTAATATATTTCTTTTTGCAAACCACTAGTTTTATCTATTGCTATGTGACAGACTATCAAAAACTTGTTGGCTAAAAATGATAACAGCAACACTAACATTAAATTGTTGTGTGTGTAGTTCTGGATAGTTTCTCCTGCAATGTCTCACTCAGCCACAGCCAGTTGCTGGGCCTGAATCACCTGATGGTTCTGTGCTTGTATGCCTGGTGTCTGGGCTGAGATAGTCTAAAGGCAGTGACTTCTCCTCCCTCTGTCTCTCTCCTATTCTCCTCTCCTGCATGGCAGCCCCAGGTTCTTAGACTTTTTACAGGATGGCTCCATCCTCCTGTGGCACATATCTGGGGGGAAGGGGAACCATATTACTTTTTTTGGTGGGAGAACACAGAGGATTCAACCCAGGAATATTCTACCTCTGAGCTATACCCCCAGACCTTTTTACTTATTTATTTATTTTGGTCTGGGGATTGAACCCAGGAACCCACCTCCTCCTCCTCCTCACCCACCTCCTCCTCCTCCTCCTGCTCCTCCTCTTCCTCATCCTCCTCCTCCTCCTCCTCTCCTCCTCTTTCTTTAAACAAGGTCTCCCTAAGTTGCTGAGGGTCTTGCTAAATAGCTGAGGCTAGCTTCAAACCTGTAATCCTTCTGTCTCCACCTCCCACAAACTGGAATTACAGGTGTGTGACAATGCTTATGCGCTGTAAAATTCCATGGCATACTGGCATTACAGTCATAACAGACTGACCTTTTATACTCCAGTCCCGCAGTGGCACTTCCACCAACTCCTGTACACCTACGCAGCCACAAGGCATTTCTGCCTCTTGATGGGCAACCAGGCAAGGCTCTGGCGAGCACACTCCTGTGGCCATATTTTAAAAATACAATCTGCCACAGTCTGGAAGCATTTATCTGCCTTATTACCACACTTTCTCCTTTAATTCTCCCAGCAATTTTAGGAGGTTATAGAAGATTATTATCCCCATTTTACAGATGAGAAAACTGAGGATTTCAATGGTTCATTGTCCTCATGAGTAGCAGCTGGTTTCAACAGTAGTCCTGTCAGCATACAACCTGCATTTAACCCAGTCTAGGGCACAGAGTGAGAGATCATAGCTAGCTAATGTTAGCTAGCTATTACTACATCTTCAAACAAAGAATGCAGAGGGTTAATTCTGCCAAGATTGTCAGGGTATACATCCTCAAATTAGCAGTTAGCTATCAAAGACTTTGTACCACCTTATGTAGTCTGCCAATATTTATAAGTCATCCTGAAACTGATTTTGTTTTACACAGGGTGGTGGCTCATAACTGTTAGTTTAAAAAGCAATAAAAATATATATAATAAGGGGTGATAGAGATTTCTCAGAACTCAAAGGCTATATAACTTCCCTTTCCATTTTTCCCTAAAACCTATGATAAATAACTCTTAGGGATACCTACAATTTGTTTCAATTAATGTCAAACTTAAAGATAGGTGAAATATAGTTAAAGGAGATTTTTGGCTTCTGGGTAAGTTAAGCCAACTCGTATAGAAGGCTAGTTCCACCACGAAGCTGTGGTCATAGGATAATTTTGCCTGGGCCAGGTAGCTTTCCCTTACCCCATAGCCATATACTGCCCTCTTCATCTCTGATTGTCCTCTGAAATGTGTTCAGTCTTAATTGATTGCTGTGATATTAACATCTGGATATCTTCATAACTTAACCCAAATCTAGCACCATTATTAGGAAAGCACACCATATTGATCACAGAATATTATTCATCTGAAGATAGTAGAATTATTGCTAATTATTGCATGTCAACTAAGTTAAACCATTATTTTGTCCCTTTAGGATTTGTCATGAGTTCTTTTGGGTAGAACAGTATGAAACAAAAGGCAAAACTTTATCATGTTTAAGTAATACCATTTTCTTCTTTGGTGTGTTCCATACTGTATGGGAGATGGTGAAGTTTAACAGAACATGAGTCAGATAACTACAATGAGCTTGCTAGCGTGCACGTGTGTGTGTGTGTGTGTGTGTGTGTGTGTGTGTGTGTGTGTGTGTGTGTTTTACTGGAGATTGAACTCAGGGGCATTCTACCTCTGGGATACATCATCAGCCCTATTTTCTTTTTTATTTTGAAACAGAGTCTCACTAAGTTGCTGAGACTGGCTGCAAACCTGCGATCCTCCTGCCTTAGCCTCCAAAGTACTGGGATTACAAGGGTGTACCATCATGCGTGGCTCAGAATGAGTTTTAAAGGTTTTTCTTTGTCTTAAATGCTCTGCAATTTTACCATGATGGGGCTAGTTGAGACAGGAAAATCTGATGGAGAAGCCAAACTCACATCTAATAGAATCTCCAAGAATGGAAAACAAGGGAGAGGCAATATTCAAAGAGATAAAGGCTGATAATTTTCCAGAGTAGAAAACAGACATAGATGCTATTTTTAATGTTTTAAATTTTTTTCTCTTTGGTGACATTCTTAGATCTGAAGGTTTTCTCTATGTTAGTAACTATGATTTTATTTCTAAAAGTTCTTTTTGGTTCTTTTTTGAAATTTTCTTGATCTCTTTTTTTCATATTCTCCTATGGGGTTTGTTTTTGTTAGTTGTTATTTTATTTATTTATTTATTTATTTATTTATTTATTTATTTATTTATCTTTGTAGTAGTAGTATTTTCATTGGGATTTTGTCTTGGATTTATACCGTTTAGTACCTCCTCCTACTAACTTTGTTTATTTACATTGTTCTATTATCTCTAATTCTTACTTGGCTGATTCTTCTTTGTTGCATCTGTGGGTTCTCCCTCATGGTGATTAGTTTCCTCATATGGTTTGTAATTTTCTTTTGTGAACTCATCTTTGGCAGGAATCACTCTTTTATGGGTGGCTAACCTACCCTGATAGAGAAAGTGTTCCTTCAAATGCAATTTTATATAGGTTTCTGAGACATAGGGATTCCAATAATCATGGACTTTTTTTTTTTTTTTTTCGGTACTGGGGATGGAACCCAGGGGCATTCTACCTCTGAGCTATACCCCCAGCCCTATTTTTATTCTTTATTTTGAAACAGGGTCTCACTAAGTTGCGGAGTGCCTCACTAGGTAGCTGAGGCTGGCCTTGAACCCGAATCGTCCAGTCTTAGCCTCCCATGTACTGGGATTACAAGCGTGCGCCACCACACCTGGCTTGGACTGGTTTTTAAGATAATTTCTTTCAGCTAGGTATGGTGGAGCATGCCTATAATTCCAGTACTTGGGAAACTGACACAGGAGGATCACAAATTTGAAGCCAGCCTCAGCAACTTAGTGAGGCCCTCAGCAATTTAGTGACACCCTATTTCAAAATAAAAAATAAAATAGAGTTAGATATGTAACTCAGTGGTAGAATGCACCAGTACCACCCCCCCCCCCAAGAAAAAGATAATTTCTTTCATCTTGGAGTATACACAAAAGAGAAACATATATTTGTATCTCATACCCACATGTGGGGCAAGCCTAGAATTTCACTTTCCCATTGATGCTGATAGCAAATTTCTTTCTTTTCTTTTCTTCTTCTTTTTTTTTTTTTTGGTGGTGGTGGTACTGGGGATTGAGCCCATGAGTGCTCTACCACTGAGTTACACCCCCAGCCCTCTCTATTTTTTATTTTGAAACAGAGTCTCACTATATTGCTGAGGCTAGCCTCAAACTTTAGATCTTACTGCCATAGCTTACTAAGTGCTGATATTACAGGTGTGCACTCATGTGCTCAGCT
>PVLC010021197.1:0-28130 GCA_004027655.1 Graphiurus murinus
GCAGTACTGGGGATTGAACTCAGGGGCATTCTACCTCCGAGCTATACCCCCAGCCCTATTTTTTATTCTTTATTTTGAAACCGGGTCTCACTAAGTTGCGGAGTGCCTCACTAGGTAGCTGAGGCTGGCCGCGAACCTGGATCCTCCGGTCTCAGCCTCCCGAATGCTGGGATTACAAGCGTGCGCCACCACGCCCGGCATGATACGGTTTTGAATGTGTATTGCTTGTATCTTGGTTAGAATTGTTGCATCATGTTCATCAAGGATAATGGTCTATAATTTTCTTTCAGTATCTTTATTTGGTTTTGGTATTTGGTGATACTGGCTTTATAGAAGGAGTTTGAAGAAGCTCATCTCTTTCTATTTCACAGAATAATTTGTGAAGGATTGGGTTTAGTTCTTCTCTAATGGCTTTGTAAGATTCAGCTGGGAATCAGGATCTGGACTTCTCTTTGATGGAAGGCTTTTTTATCTGTCTCTTTGCTTGCTATTGGTTGGTTTATGTCTTCTGACTTTAAATTATACCACAGAGCTATAGTAATAAAACCAGCATGGGATTGGCACAAAAACAGACACAATAGACCAGTGGAACAGAGTAGAAAAGGTACAGAAACAAATCCACACACTATAGACAATTGATTTTTGATAAAGATGCCAAAAATGTGTTGGAGAAAAGACAGCCTTTTCAACAAATGGTATTGAGAAAACTGGTTATCCATTTGTAGAAAAATTAAATCTCATTCTTTGATCCTACACAGGAGTCAACTCAAGATGGATCAAAAGCGTGGTGGTGCACGCTTGTAATCCCAGCATTCGGGAGGCTGAGACCAGAGGATCCGGGTTCGCGGCCAGCCTCAGCTACCTAGTGAGGCACTCCGCAACTTAATGAGACTCGGTTTCAAAATAAAGAATAAAAAATAGGGCTAGGGGTATAGCTCGGAGGTAGAACGCCCCTGAGTTCAATTCCCAGTACCGCAAAAAAAAAAAAAAAAGACTTGGAAATTAGATCAGAGATTTTGAAATTACTAGAAAAGGGCATAGGCCAAACACTCCATTATATAGGCACAGGTAGAAACTTTGTCAGTAAGACTCCCAAAGCACAGGATATTAAAAACAGAATTAATAAATTGGATGACTTTTAAAAAGTTTCTGTTCAGCAAAGGAAACCATCAGGAGTCTAAAGAGAGAGCCCACAGAGTAGGAGAATATCTTTGCCAGGTATTCCTCTGATAGAGGATTAATATCTAAAATATACAAATAAAAGACTTCACACACACGCACACACAAACACACACCAAATCAAGAAATAGCAGTTTAGCTAAATAAACTCTTCACAAAGAAGAAATACAAATGGCCAATAAATATTTGAAAAACATCATTAGCAACTAGAGAGTTGCAAATCAAGACTACACTGAGATTTCAACTAACTCCAATTAGAATGATAGTTATCAAGAAGTCCAACAGCAGTAAATGCTGGCAAGGATGTGGGGAAATAGTAACTTTTCTACACTGTTAGTGGGATTGCAAATTAGTACATCTGCTTTTGAAATCAGTGTGGAGATTTTTTCAGAAAACTTGGAATGTATCCACTGTATGATCCAGCTATACCACTCCTGGGTATCTTTCCAAAGGGACTGAAATCAGAATATTATAGTGATACATTCATATCCATGTTTATAGCAGCACAATTCAAAATAGCCAAATTATGGAATCAATGTAAGTGTCCATCAACAGATGGATTACAAAATCATATACATAATGAGATGTTCTCAGCAATAAAGAACAAAATTGTGTCATTTGCGGGAAAGTGGATGGACCTGGAGAATATTATGTTAATGAAATTAGCCAGTCATAGAAAGTGAAGGGTCATGTTTTCACTCATATAGAAACTAAGGAGTAATCAGAATACAAGAGGGACTTTAGATAATGGAGGAGAAAGTTGGAGTGGTGGTCTCGGGGAATGTGGTGATGGGAGGAGGGGGAGAGTCAATGAAGGGAGCACTTCCAGTGACGTTATGTGTGTGTGTGACCCAGGGGAAGGCCACCAAGTGCTGTGCGTGTGTGTCACTCTCTCTCTGAACTATATTATGATGTCAGACTATAATGCACCAATAAAGTATATTAAGAAACCAAAATACTATTCCAAAGCTTCTTGGTTCATACGTTTCTGAACCTTTAGGCACTAAACACTTTTACAAGAAATAGACTTTTTAAGTTTTTCATCTTTAAAATGAGAAAACTGAATTAGAGTGCTGTTTCCAGATCTTGTTCACTTTAAAATATAAATTACTACTTTACTGCTTGATGCATAGTTCCATCTTAGCGTGTGACCAACTTACAGGAGGCTAAAGGCTTTCTAAGATGTCTGTAAATACAGTCTTAACATGAGTCCTTTGCCATATTATGGAGGCTTCTACGTTTAGAAGAGTTTATTCATTCCTTTCTTCCCAAGTTTTCCTGATTTTTTTCTTTTTCTTTTCTTTCTTTCTTTTTTTTTTCCCCTGTGGTACCAGGGATTGAACCCAGGGGCATTCTACCTCCAAGCTACATCCCCAGCCCTTTTTTTTTAAATTTTGAAACAGGGTCTCACTAAGTTGCAGAGGGCCTCACAAAGTAGCTGAGGCTGGCCTCGAACCTGCGATCTTCCTGTCTTAGCCTTCCAAGTACTGGGATTACTAGCATGAGCCACCACACGCAGCTAAATTTTTAACTCTAGGTATTCATGTTCAGGAAACTGATGATTCCTCTTCGTACCTCCTCCTTCTGTTTGGTCCTTGTTTGCTGTAGTGAACATCATTCCTCCCCTAGATTTATCAGTACTAATGGCACAAATGATTTTGCCCATTTTTGTACATTATCATAAAGCACAGTGTACTCTAAAGTATTCTTAAGTACCTGAACAGTTAACATAGAGTGAACTTAAGAATAACATTTTTCAGAAATAGAAGCCAGGTGTGGTGGTTCACACCTGTAATTCTAGTACTTGGAAGGGTGAAACAGGAGGATTGCAGGTTCACAGACAACCTCGGCAACCTAGCGGGATCCTATTTCAAAATAAAAACTAAAAAATAAAAGAAATTATAGAACCATTATAGTTTGAAATTAGCATTCATGGTTGTTTAGTATTAACATTAAAATAACATACTTAAATGGTTATTCTTTAACTTGAAATATATGAACAGCTTTCTCTTTTAAAAATTGTGACTCGGGCGTGGTGGCCCATGCTTGTAATTCCAGCATTTAGGAAGCTGAGACTGGAGGATCTGGGTTCTCGGCCAACTGCAACTTAGACCCTGTTTCAAAATAAAGGATAAAAAAACTAGGGCTGGGAGTGTAGCTCCGAGGTAGAATGCCCTCAGGTTCCATCCCCAGTACCACAAAAAAAAAAAAATTGTGTATTTGGAGCTGGGCGTGGTGGTATGTACCTATAGTCCCAGCTACTCCAGAAGCTGAGGCAAGAAGATTGCATAAGCCCCAGAATTCAAGGCCAGTATGGGCTACATAGCAGAACCCTGGCTCAAAGAACAAAACAAAAACCCTCTAAGTAGAAAGTCAATAACTTGTTTATCTTTAAATAAGCTTATGGTTTGCTTAGTTATAATGAAGTTGATACTTTTTAAAGTAGACTCATTACAGTAATACATGTTTATATATCTGTTGTGAACATTATGTTTTAAAACAGATATGACCACATTCTGAAGTGGGAACTCTTCCAGCTGGCTGACCTGGATACATACCAGGGAATGCTAAAATTGCTCTTCATGAAAGAACTGGAACAGATTGTTAAAATGTATGAAGCCTACAGACAGGCTCTTCTCACCGAGTTGGAAAATCGCAAGCAGAGACAGCAGTGGTATGCCCAGCAACATGGCAAAAATTTTTAAGTTAACCTTCTAAAAATAAAATATAAGTTTTATAAGAGGTTTAAAATATTTTTGCAGATGAAACAACTGAAACTAAGTACCCGGGTTAATAAAGGCAGCTTACTTTTTGGAAATTATAAATTCTAATTTTACATGTATTTTGTTTTTTTGAAATTTTCTTTTAAACAACAAAAAAAAGTTTATCATTTTAAGAGCCAATGTGACATATACGTTCAAATGCTGTATATTACAAAACTGCTTAGAATATTCTTTAAGAAAAATCAGCAAAATAATACCATTATAATCAGATATTAAATAGAAATGACCACTTAATGCAGCAGTAACTTTTTTCAAAAAAGAGAGAATCTATGCAGTGTTTTTCAAAAGATGTTTACTGCTTTATTGTGGGATGTTGTCTGGAATGGGGTGATTTAAATATTACCATGGTGTAGTTCAAAATAAGATTTGGAATCTTTATTGTGGTAAATTTTTATATGTTATGTATGTGGTCCCTCTCAACCCCCCCACAGCCAAATGTAAGGATCCTTTTGAAGCATGCTGAGAAGAATCTTTCAGGAATAAATTTAAGCATAAGGCCTTAGCCTGTGTGGGGAAGGTGTGTGCATCACTGAAAGTTGCTGACATCAATTCCTTACTTTTTAAAGCCAGGGATTCTACTACATTTAGCTTGGCTCTAATGAGGCAATGCAAGGTTCCCAACAGCATAGCACACTGCCTTCTGACAGACAGGGTTAAGCTGCCAAAAATGACAATCAGGGATTCAGTAAGAAATCTTGGTCATTATACCAATTTTATATTACTTTTTTATCTTCTAAGTGTTTGTCACAAAACTATGAACTATATATTTCCCTCCCAATTTTTCCCCTTTTGGTTTAGTAGTTAAGACATTGTTCATAATTAGCATAGTACATTTGATTACAGACAAATTTATGATACTTTTAGCCTGTAAATCTCTAGAATTCTGTGAATTTCATAGCCCTTCAGTTACATTTATGGTTGTAAATATGTAAATATATTCAAGTAGTCTTCCAAAATACAGAGCACTCCTAGTTAGATATGAGTTTGAGTTCTTGTTAAAATGTTAAGTGTTTGATTTTATATAACAAGCTTATTAAATATATTTTTGTGGAAACTAAATGTGTGGTGTTTGAATCCATGTTTTAGACACAGTGCTATGTTTGATTTTTCCATTCACAAGGCTGGCCCATAGGCCAGGGAAGCAATATAAATGAAAGGGGTGAAAATTTAAAGTATGGCTAGTGGAATTTTATCAATGGGAAAAGATAATTGACTGAGCTGAGATCAAATTTTTTTTTTTTTTTTTTTTTTTTTTTTTTTTTTTGCGGTACTGGGGATTGAACTCAGGGGCATTCTACCTTCGAGCTACACCCCCAGCCCTATTTTTGCTCTTTATTTCGAAACCGGGTCTCACTAAGTTGCGGAGTGCCTCACTAGGTAGCTGAGGATGGCTGCAAACCCGGATCCTCTGGTCTCGGCCTCCCAAATGCTGTGATTACAAGCGTGCGCCACCACACCCGGCTGAGATCAAACATTTCTAATATGTAAGTTGACATAGCATATGGATTGTCCAAGCTCTTCTCTCTTATTTTTTTTTCTTTTTACTTAGCCATTTATAAGACAATTAGAATGTCTGTTTTGGACCTTCCAGATAAGAGGAAGGTCTATTACATAAACCCCTATTTTTTTTTTTTTCTTTAAAAGGTCTGCTTAATTAAACCCACTAGAGATTATAGTTATTAGAATGCATTATAGAATCACTGGTTTAAAAGAACTGGAAGTTACTTAAAGAGATTATTACATGTTTCTTAAAATAGAAACTTAAATTTGTGATGGTGTTGACAATAAAGAAAATGCATCTTGAATTAAAAAAAAAAAATAAACCAGCCGGGCGTGGTGGCGCACGCTTGTAATCTCAGCATTTGGGAGGCTGAGACTGGAGGATCTGGGTTCAAAGCCACCCTCAGTTACCTAGCAAGGCACTCTGCAACTTACTGAGACCCTATTTCAAAATAAAGAATAAAAAATAGGGCTGGAAGTATAGCTCGGTGGTAAAATGTCCTTGAGTTCAATCCCCAGTACTGCAAAAAAAAAAAGATAAACCATCATTCTTTATCAACACTTCCCCAACATTTTTCAAATTCATTGAGCATTTGTTTTAATGTTAGGAACCAGAGTAAACTTTAATAGTTCACATGTTAAAAGAATAAACCTATGAAGAATACATTTCTTGTGTACCAAATGAAAAAATATACAATGCAGTGAAACTCAAATACATATACAAAGTGATTTTTTTGTGCACTTTTTTTATCAAGAAATTTACATTCTATATTAACTTATAAAAGAGGCATATAGTTTTTGGTAAAGCAACTGAAAAGCCCTTAAGTGTATTTAAAAATAACTAAGAGCTTGTGGTATGTGTAAGATTATATAGATTAAATCAAGCCTGCTGAATGATGATGCTGTGCTTTAACAGATATTTCACAAATGTGCTATGTGAAATAATTTTAATTTTTTTCTGTAGAAATTAAATGAGCATATCCAAACATGGAGTAATATCACTGCATGGTTTAATTTATAACCCAGTAGTAGAATTTAGTAAATTCAAGCAGAACACATGTACTGTCATCATAAATATACAGATACCTTAAATTATAACAGCATATTTAAAGACAAAAATCAGGAAACTGTACATGTTAAAAAATTATGACCATGCAGACATACACCTGCCTACTAAGCACTGAGGTGAAGGGACTAAACCGTTTTGCAGTCTTCAGAGGTGTTCGGTAGTTTACTCTGTTCTGAGGGAAGCACTTTGAATGTTTGCATGGAAACAGAAAAACTGAATATTTAACTGACAATTGGTCATGCACCTGTGTTTTTAAATTTTTAATTACATTTTCTTCTTTTCTGATTGTTCAGTAGATTCTGACTTTGGTGCAGGAAAAGCCTGATGATATAGATGTCTGTGGGTTGCTGCTGCACTGTAAAGCTTGTACAAAGCCTAGAATACAAGAATCAGGATTATAAAATATTTTATTAAACACAGATACAAAGGTTTTCCATTTTAGTTTAATCAGTTATGGTACTGTATAAAACTTAGCATGCTGCATTTGGAATTTATATCATTATTATAGGATATAAATTGTTAACTCGTATCTTTGGTGGGGGGGGGGGTCCTGGGGATTGAACAAGGAGCATTCTACCTCTGAAGTACACCCCCAGCCCTTGTTTTGTATGTATGTATATTCTGAAACAGGACACTGCTGAGGCTGGCCACAAACCTACAATCTCTCCTATCTCAGCCTCTCGAATACTAGGATTATAGGTGTATGCCACCATGCCCAATTTAACTAGTATCTTATGACTCAATAGTATTTTCAGCTCTCCAACATGTCATCACTTTTGTGGCTTGATCTTTTTTTTTTTTTTTTTACATTACATACCTTATGGAGCACAGCTTTCCAACCACTATGCCCCGGGGGATGTATGAACAACTTATACTGTGAATATTACCAGGTTTAGATGAATTATAAGAGCTCATAACTTCTGACTGCCAGTGCTTTCCAGAATTTTATTCTCCATTCTTGCCTGATATGGTCAGGGCACTAAGCACATGTTTGCCTCTCCACTTCCCACATGGGATCTCTTCACTTCACATGTTTTCTTGCCTTGTTTCCATTGCTTAGTTCAGAAACACCACCTCAGAAAGCCTTTATTAAAACTGCCTCTAGTTGTTTTTGTATCCTTTCAATAGTGTTTGAAAATTGGAATATTTTTATATTGCATACTGTTTTATTTAAATATCCATAAACATGTTTTTCCCCTTCAGCTAGTGTGTAAAATTCACCCCTTCCTCTGACTTTCATATACTGAATACTCAGTTACCACTGACTTTTCTAATTTAGTCCTGCAGTCTATAAGAAGTCTGAATATTTTTAAGAGCTGGGCAAAAACTTGATACCCATTAAATAGCAATCTATTCCCAAGAAATTTTATTAATTTTTTGTGAATCTGTGTAGCTATTAATGCTATAAATACAAGTGATGCCATTTAAAGTTCTATTATCTATGTATTTATTTACTTACTTACTTTTGGTACTGGGGATTGAACTCAGGGGTTTTCTACCTCTGAGCTACATACATCACCAGCCCTATTTATTTTGAAACAAGGTCTCACTAAGTTGCCAATGGCTGGCCTCAAATCTGCTATCCTCCTATCTCAGCCTCCCAAGTACTGGGATTACAAGTGTGTGCCACCACGCCCAGGTCCTTTTTATTTTGAAATGGTCTTGCTAAATTGCTGAGGCTGGACTTGAACCTGCAATCCTTCTCCAAGTGCTGGGACTACAGGTGTGCACCACCGCACCCAGCTGGCATTTTGTTTTATGAATGCATATTAGTGCAACATACTATCTTCGTTCTGTTACATTCTGATTCTAATACATTATATTTTTATCTTAGTTTTCTTAATACTAGATTTTTTCTCAAGGTATGATTTACAAAGTTGAAATCTGTTTTTATTCTTTTAGTGAATTTGTCTTACTGGGTTCTACATGAAATAACTTCTTGTTGACTTATAAATATTTAAATGTATCATTGGTATTTGATTAGAGAACCTAATCCAGTATGTTTTAGTAGAAACTGAGGAAAGAATTTTGTGCTCTCAGTAGTTGCTTGAGATCAGCTTGCTTCCTAAAGATAATGATCTGAATGACTCCACAATAATTTTTCATAGTATAAAAAAATGATTTCAGCCGGGTGTGGTGGTGCGCACACTTGTAATCCTAGTACTTAGGAGGCTGAGACCGGAGGATCTGGGTTTGCAGCCGTCCTCGGCTACTTAGTGAGGCCCTCCGAAACTTAGTGAGACCCTGTTTCAAAATAAAGAATAAAAAATGGGGCTAGAGGTGTAGCAATCCCCAGTACCGGAAAAAAAAAAATTATTTCTTTCTGAAAACTCAACTTCATTCATGACTCGGGTATATAGTTTTGCATATGTTAGAAGTGCAGTAGGAGAAATACTAATTTACAGGTCACATCTGAGGTATGCACAGAAAGAAGGCATACTGGTGTGGAACCCGCTTAAAGCGGCACGGGGACGGTCGTTCAGAAGTCAGTTAAAAATAAGAGGCTGTAGCTGCATTTGAATACCTTGCATAATCCAGTTTACTAAGGCTTCATTAACTACTTGCTTCACTGCAGTGGAGTAGAGTTCTCTACACACCCAGGAAACAAATCAAATGCTCTTTCAGGATCAGGTCAAGTTACACATAATGCTTACAAGATATTTAAAACAATTAAAATTTAATGCTCAACAGTTACTAAAGATTTTCTAACCCTCAGTAAGGTGAATTAATGCTTGTTCAGTTTATAAAATAAGACCTACAGTATTTACAAATATATAGCTCTTAATTAAAAAAAAAAACTTACCTCATTTGTACTCCCCTGTGGCAAAGGCAATTTAAAAAGAAGAAAAGAAAAAGTATATATCTTGCTTCATTAATAGCATTATAAATTGTTTACATTATTAATTCCTGAGCACTGAAGAGCAAATACTCCTGTAGACTTTTCAGTTTAAATTACATATTTTATCAGAATCTTTGGAAGAACCCAGTTCTGTATTCCTGATAGGTCTCAGTGTCGTGTTCCAGGAGGGTTTTGAAAATTTACCTCTAGCCGGGCGTGGTGGTGCACGCTTGTAATCCCAGCATTCGGGAGGCTGTGACCAGAGGATCCAGGTTCGCGGCCAGCCTCAGCTACCTAGTGAGGCACTCCGCAACTTAGTGAGACTCGGTTTCAAAATAAAGAATAAAAAATAGGGCTGGGGGTGTAGCTCGGAGGTAGAATGCCCCTGAGTTCAATCCCCATTACCAAAAAAAGAAAAGAAAAAGAAAATTTACCTCTAAAAATAGTATATCTTCAACTTTCTGCAGGTAAGGGACTGTTTGAGATGCCAAGTGACTTAGTGGATCCACTTTTATTTAGTTAATTTTCTACTGTGATCACTTTTTCTCTACTAGATTCTTCAAAGGCACACATTAAATTCATTAGTCACATTTTTGTTATAGAGTATACAAGTATGTTCTTAATTCTGGGAGAATTATTTACTATCTACAGACTCCAAATGTTCTTAATGCAAAATGTTATACAGAACTTCAACTTTAACTTCACTTAATTCCCCTTAAGTTTTGGTGAACTGAAGACACTTCCGGAATGTTATAGTGAGTTTATGCTTCTAGGTGTATTTATAATGGTCTCTCCTAAGCCTAATTGGTTATTTAATACCTATCTTGATAGCCCTGACTCCCTAGTTGGACCATGAAAAATAACTGATCCATGAGCAGCTAATCCAGAAATTGACCACTGACTGACTTGATGCAAAAGTCTAGCTCAAATAGAATCTAAACGTAATTTGATATTGCTCTCAGGAGTTTATACTAAAAAAGTGATAGGATGACTTATAACAGTGGTTTGCATATGCTCTGAAAGCCAATACTAAAATGATAGATTGTCAAGAGTCTTAACACTTAAGAGTCATAATCAGCTAAATAAAAACTTTTTTTTTTTTTTTTTTGCAGTACTGGGGATTGAACTCAGGGGCATTCTATCTCCAAGCTACACCCCCAGCCCTATTTTTTATTCTTCATTTTGAAACCGAGTCTCACTAAGTTTCGGAGTGCCTCACTAAGTAGCTGAGGCTGGCCACGAACCCGGATCCTCCGGTCTCAGCTTCCTGAATGCTGGGATTACAAGCGTGCGCCACCACGCCCGGCTTAAATAAAAACTTTTAATAGCTTTAACATTTTTAGAATAAGAAAAATAAAAACACTATTCATGTCTTTTTAAAAAAGTGAAATGTTAACTGGAACACAGAAGTGTAGGACTGCACATACCAAGCTACACTCCCAGCCCCTTTATTTTTTATTTTGAAGCAGGGCCTAAGTTGCTGAGGCTGGCCTGGAACCTGAGATCCTCCTGTCTCAGTCTTTCAAGTACTGGGATCATATGTAGGTATGTGCCACCACACCAGGCAGTTGGTTGTATCTTGACAGATTATAAAATTTTGATGACTGGGACCCAAGTCATGTTTATATATTTCCAACATCCAGTGCAGTGCTATTAAATAGATGACATTCAAATGTATACTTAATTTAAAAAATATAAAAGTGTTCCTACCTGGTCCCACAAAGCCGCAGCCACCTGGTCTATCACAGCACCCAGCTCTCGGTATTCTCCAGAGTACCGGATATATGCCCAGGTACACAAGGTGATTAGTGTCAGTCCCATTATCATGTTGCATAGGCTAGCTATGATGTCCAAACCAATGAATCCAGTCACACCAGCAATCACATATGTGATAAAGATGACAACAAACAGTGTGGCTGGGGTGCGAGCTGCATGGAAGATATTTTTGCTATCATTGTGCTTAATATACTGGATGTAAAGTTCATCTATTTCACTCTCCAATTGCTGCAAGTAACGCCGGCTAAATTCTTCCCCACCCATCTTCTTCACTCCTCGGAATAGCTTCACAGATTCTTCTTTAAGCTGCAGATGCTTGGTCTGCAGGTCAGTAGGGGCCAGAAATGGTTTGTCACCACCACAAATCTATTAGAGAAGTATTTATGCAATAAAGAGTAAATTAGCAACTGCAAAGAGGACTCACAGTGTTTCCCCAGAAACTTGCATCTCCACTCCCAGCTCAGAGCTGCCCCAGGTAAAGGCTGAGCACGGCTCTGCAGGGCTGGCCCACCACACGCCATTAGCAGGGCACCTATTGTGTGGTTGATGGGGCCCACAGGGGAGAGAGCTTCACTTGGCTAGTTGAAGAAACCTTAGAACACACAAATACAGATCTTGCTTAGTTGCTGTGCGCTGGTCTCGACCCTGCCATTCTCTTGTCACACCCTCCCAAGTACTGAGATCACAGGCATGCACCACCACACCCCGCTACTCTTTTTGACATGGGAAATAACACCTGTGACTTAATCTAAGTTTCTCAAAAGGCATGCCCTAATATAAAGTACAAACTGATTTCTTACATAGAACAAATCCAAATCCAAAAAAAAAAAAAAAACAAAAAACTGCTTATATCTAGTGCTTCTAGGAAATCTAAGTACACTGAAATAATTTTAAAAGTGTGTGTGTGTGTGTGTGTCTGTGTGCATATATGGGTGTGCAAGCACATGTACGTACAATACTGGGGATTTAACCCTGAGGTCTTCTACCTCTGAGCTACACCCACAACCCTTATTTATTTTTTCATTTTGAAACAGGCTCTTACTAAGTAACCATACACTGGCCTCAAATCCATGATCTTCCTATCTTAGCCTCCCAAGTACTGGGATTACACTGAAGTTGAACTGAAAACAATGATCAGTGTTATAAAGTTCTTCAATGTTTCACACATTTTCTTTGGCAGTTTCACTGATTTTTCTTTGAATGGAGGCCCCCTGAGTATTTTCTTCCAGAGACTAAGTATAAGCTTAATATGTTCTTTAAGCTGGTCATGGTGGCACATGCTTGTAATTCCAGTACTTGGGATGCTGAGACAAGAGGATCACAGGTTCGAGGACAGCCTCAGCAAGTAGTGAGACTCAACCAACCTAGTGAGACTCCATTTCAAAAATAAAAATAGCTGGGCATGGTGGCACACGTTTGTAATCCCAGTACGTGGGAGGCTGAGACCAGACGATCCAGGTTCGCAGCCAGCCTCAGTTGCTTAGTGAGGCCCTCTGCAACTTAGTGAGACCTTGTTTCAAAATAAAGAATAAAAAATAGGTCTAGGGGTATAGCTTGGAGGTAGAATGCCCATGGGTTCCATCCTAGTACTGCAAAAAATAAAGTAAAATAAAGCTGGGGGTGTTGCTCAGAGGTAGAATCCCCCTGGGTTCAATCCCCAGTTGCACACACACACACACACACACACACATATTCTTGAATCACATTTTAAACTTTAAACAAGTTATAGGGAAAGTCCAGTTAACCATATCATTCATTTTGGTTATTTGAGGTTTAGCTACATTAAGAATACTATCTCATTGTTATTGACTTATGTCATAAATACCATTCTGTATACCATTCGTAGAATCAAGGGAAATAATGGTTTTATTTTTCCCTAAAATTGTTATAAAATCATAATTACATCCAAAATGGATAGATTCATAGAATCAAGGGAAATAATAAATAATGGTTTCCCTTGATTCTACGAATGGTATACAGAATGGTATGTATTTCCCTTGATTCTATGAATCTATCCATTTTGGATGTAATTATGATTTTATAACAATTTTAGGGAAAAATAAAACCTACCTCATTAGGTAATACTAAAATAAGGAAATATAGTATGTAGAAATATTAGTTCTTGAGGTTTGATTTCTTTTTTTTCTTATGAGGTTTTATCTTTAAGAGAATACTAGAATTTTAGAAGGTAAGCAGGTATCATGGAGAGAATAGCACGTTATTTGAGCCACTGGATCTTAATGGGAAGACCTGGCTAAAATAAAATATGAACAGGAATATATTGTAAATAGAAACAACTCATTTAAAATTATGCATACATAGCCGGGCATGGTGGCGCACGCTTGTAATCCCAGCATTCGAGAGGCTGAGACCGGAGGATCCGGGTTCGCGGCCAGCCTCAGCTACCTAGTGAGGCACTCCTCAACTTATTGAGACCCGGTTTCAAGATAAAGAATAAAAAATAGGGCTGGGGGTGTAGCTCGGAGGTAGAATGCCCCTGAGTTCAATACCTAGTACCTCAAAAAATAATAATAATAATAATAAAATTATGCATACATAATGTTCTTGTTTTTAAAATACAAATAGGCTGAGAAAAAATCAAAGCCACCTCTGTTTTTGTATACATATGAAAGATAAAAATAATCGGTTCAGTTTATTAAGACTTAAGTTTACTTAAAAAGTCATTTAAAATATTATTTCTTACCTCTTCCATCTTTTTGTTGTATGTGTCCTTAGCAGTTGCAACAGCTGCTAAATTGTTAGCTTCTGCTGTGGCCTTTAAACAAAGTACAAATTATAATGTAAAACGGAGTTCACATTCATTAAAATTCCACAGGCAGCTCACATTTCAGAGCATCATGTGTAAGAAATGTGCAAGAAACCAAAGTCATCAGATAATTCAAAACCATTGAAATACTTCCACTACATTTTTAAATTACTAGAGCTAAAGTTTCAAGATGCATTAGAACATGGATTTTTACTCAGCAAACCATAATTCTAAAATGAATTTTCATTTGGATGATTTTTCCTCCAAAACAATATTTTTAGCCTCTTAGAAATGTGTGTTGGGGCTTGGGGGATGGAATCTCTAAACCCAAATGCATTTTTTGTTTGTTTGTTTGTTTTTGTGCTACTGGGGATTTAATCCAGGAGCATTCTACCTCTGAACCACATTCCCAGTCCTATTTATTATTCTTTATTTTGAAATAAGGTCTCACTGAGTTGCCGAGGGTCTCACTGAGTACCTGAGGCTGGCCAAGAACCTGTGATCCTCCTGTCTCAGCCTCCCAAATACTAGGATTACAAGTGTGCATCACCATGACCAGCTAGAACATTTAAAATATACTAATATATTAAAAATATTTAAGAGCTAGGCGTGGTGGCGCATGCTTGTAATCCCAGGACTTGGGAGGCTAAAACTGGAGGATCCAGGTTTGCGGCCAGTCTCAGCTACTTAGCAAGGCCCTCCGCAACTTAGTGAGACCCTGTTTCAAAGTAAAGAATAAAAAATAGGACTAGGGGTATACCCCGGAGGTAGAATGCCCCTGGATTCAATTCCTAGTACCACAAAAAAAAAAAAAAAAAGTTCAAGGACTGCTGCTGATAGAACCAATGCATCACTGAAACTTCAGTATGTAAAGAAACAGTTTCTCCCTTTTTAAAAATGTTTAATTGTGAGCTGGGCGTGGTGGCGCACACTTGTAATCCCAGTACTTGGGAGGCTGAGACAGAAGGATGACAGGTTCAGGGCCAGCCTCAGCTACTTAGGCCCTCTGCAACTTAGTGAGACCCTGTTTCAAAATAAAACAAAATCAGGCTAGGAGTGTAGCTCAGAGGTAGAATGCCCCTGAGTTCAATTCCCAGTACCACAATAAATAAATAAATAAATAAGATTAATTGTGAAGATCACTTGTTTAAAACTTAGACTTTTTTTTCTATTGCTTGTTATCCGTATGACTCTAAATCCCAGTTTCAGTCTATTTGCTAAACAAATTTAGTACAAACAGAATGAAAATCCTTTGGTACAAAGTAATGTTTTTGTTTGTTTTTGCGGTACTGGGGATTGAACTCAGGGGCATTCTACCTCCGAGCTACACCCCCAGCCCTATTTTTTATTCTTTATTTTGAAACAGGGTCTCACTATGTTGCGGAGTGCCTCACTAGGTAGCTGAGGCTGGCCGCGAACCTGGATCCTCTGGTCTCAGCCTCCCAAATGCTGGGATTACAAGCGTGCGCCACCATGCCCAGCTCAAAGTAATG
Source organism: Graphiurus murinus (assembly GCA_004027655.1). Taxonomy (NCBI): domain Eukaryota; kingdom Metazoa; phylum Chordata; class Mammalia; order Rodentia; family Gliridae; genus Graphiurus; species Graphiurus murinus. Next base: position 15,407 of record PVLC010021197.1, read on the forward strand.
TTTTATATCTCACTAGATACCCACCACCATAAAAAAGTACATCTCAACATTTTGTATGTGAAAATGCTTAGATGAACACATATGTGGGTAAAGTTATTAGGCATGTAATCTTCCAATAAACTATTCTGTCCAATATTTATATTTAGTAATTTATAGCAGCCAGGTTAGCACATACATGAATACAAGCAGGAAAGTTTGGCCTTAGTGACAAGTATGCTTTAAAACATCATGCTTCCTGGTTAATAAATACCTGTAACATGGATTTGGGATGTGGTAATTCTTCACCTTGATAGATCTTTATATAAGCCTAAGAAAAAGAAAAGAGATTCATGTCAAGCAATTCCATTCAATATTTCTCTATGTTTAATTGTATTTTAAGGTCTTGACAGTTCAAAAAATATTTTCCAGGAACTTGTAACTCCAGTTTGTCTCACACTGTGAGTAGCTATTTTAGCTCATCTTGTTCTTGTTTCCTGAGATGCTCCCTTCACGCTTCACAATGCCAGTCCTACTCTTCTTAGAAGGCTCCCTTCATCTCCTTTAACACTTTCTCACATCCTTCGCTGGAAGTAAACCTCCCTTTTTCGCTTACCCAAGAATTTGTGCCCTGCTGATGTCATAAGCTATGGAACAGATTTGTGTAAGGGTCCTAATTTTCCTACCAATTGTAAGCTCCTCCACAGTGGTATAGTGAAAACTCAAATTTTATATCAATAACATGTCATTTATTGCTGAGACTGATTAAGGTAAGTAGATTACATAGGAGGTATATGATAGTATTTTAAATGATAAAACATAATTTTTAAAAAATTGATATTATTGTCTCAAAGCATCAATCCACAAATTTTGTGGAACTTCTCTACTATAAATATGTGAGTAGTAAAAAGTATTTTGTGCTAAGGTAAACAAATAAATGAAAATTTAAAATAATTTGAACTTCAAACTGGTCCTCACTGCATAGCACAAGAAATGTGGAAGACTTTTCTTCAGTAAGAAGATATAGTCCTTTTGGGGAAAATATTCAGAATGAAGATAAAATTCAGAATAGGTAATAGATCTTGAGAACTCACCCCCCCCTAAAAAAAAGACTTTTACAACTCTTAGATACATTCATATTTCAAAATATATTTCCCTCAAGATTAAAGGGGAAAGTAAAGTTAATTCTAAAGAGTTTCCTCAAAAGAAAAATTCAGAAAGCAAGTTTCTCTTGGGATTTCATAATTTTAATTTTTAAAAATTCTTCATAATTTTTTATGAATCTTTCATACCTTTGCCCCATATTAGAGCCTATAATGTTTGTTTGTAGGAAGTACATTCTAATACATGTTAAATCTAAGTACTCACAAGTGCTCTAGAAATGAGAGTGATACCTTGAAGTACTCCACCAGACCTCGGCAGGTGATTTTATTCCCATTGATCTCTTTAATATCTAGGCTCTCGGGACTAAGTAGCCAAGGAATTAGTATTTTCAAGTTTTTGATGAATTCATCATCTATTTCTACAAGTAAAAGAAAATCCATCATTATTTTTAAAGTCCTATCCAGTCCTTCATACCACAGGGATCAACATCCTTTGATCCCTACATTTCTCCCCAGTGGTAATGCCACTGCTCACTTCCCCATCATATAAATATCTCCTGAAACTGAATGATTCTCTTTGCCCAAACATCCACTACTGGTTTTTCTCACCTCCACTCCAATTACATATATATATATATTATAGTTATAATATATGTATTATATATTATATATAACTGAATATATATTATATATAATATATATAATAATATATATTATATATAATATATATGTAAATACATATATATGTTTGCTTTTTTTTAATATATGTGGGGGGGGTACCAGGGACTGAACTCAGGAGCATTCTACCTTTTGAGTTATACCTCCATCCCATTTTATTTTTTTTCATTTATTTTATTTTGAAACAGGGTTTGGCTAAGTTGCTGAGACTGCTCTTGAACATGTGATCTTCCTGTCTCAGCCTTCCAAGAACAGATTATGGGAGTGCACCACCATGCTCAGCTCAATTACATATTTACCTTGTTTTCCACCTATAAAATAGCTTTCTTGGCATTAAATATATTTTAAAGCCCATTTATATAAGCATTTCATGTATTATGATGTCTTTAAGTCTTGTTGGCTCAAAAATGGAGAAGCTGGTTACTGTGGTAATTATCTCTAGTCCCATCTACTCCGGAGGCTTAGGCAGGAGGACCACTTGAGCCCAGGAGTTCAGGGCTAGCCTCAGCAACATAGTGAGACACCATCTCAATAAAGAAAAATAAATAAATGGGGAAAAGACCAGGTATTTACCGGCTTATGATGCATTCCTTTGCAGAAAATGTACCCCCAAAAAAACCCTGCTCTCCGTTTAGTCCACCCACCTTATGGGAAGTACATAGAACTGGGTAAACTGTACTAAAGGAGGACCTTCAGAGTTCAAAAAGATAGTGGTGACGATGCTTCCTCTAGTGGTGGAACTCAGCAACATGTAATAACACAAGAAAAGGCCATAGACCTCACCAAGCACTGTGTGCATGTAAGTCTCTAACATGCTGAACTTCATTATGATGTATGATTACAATGCACCAGTAAAAATTATTTTTAAAAGGGCCAAAGAGCCTTATAGCAGATCAGAGATAGTCTGAGTTATTTACCTGTCATGTTTGGTATGACTGATTACACATAACCCATGTTATAGCAGTAGGTTCAAGCTTAATAGTAGACTTAATAAAAATAACTATCTATAGAGAAGTTTCTTTAGCACAGCAGTAATTTCTTAAATCATGATTTCTAATATATAGAAAAATATACATAATCTGTATAAAAAGCAAGATATGTCCAATTCAAGTTCCCTACCTAAGGAAATACAATTACTATCTATAATTTTTAAAAACCTGAATGTTTGGGAGCTTTCAAATTGGTTGGTGATTTTCAAGATCTCAAGGATAAAAATTCAAACCTTAACATTATATTGGCATTTTATTAATATAGCTCCTGCACACATTGAAATACCAGTTTACATTAGAATTTATATTTACATGTGCTGCTTTATGACGTGCCTGAGCATGACGCTGTCGATCCTTCAAACTTATTTTGTATTTCAAATGAACATAAAACAAGTATTGAAATTCATTGGCCATGATTTATGGGTATTTGTTTAGGAATTTATTCAACTTTATTTGGCTGTTTGCGTTGCAATTTTTACTAACAATTTTGCTTTGTACTATATATAGATGTAATCACATGTATTTATTATTGTGGTTTGTGTTTTAATTACTAGAATACAATACTGGTTTTCATATTTATGTTATTCACTAGAATACAATACTGGTTTTCATATTTATGTTACGACATTCCTATTTTGTGTTTTGTTGCCAGCTATGTGTCTCTATTCACCGATACCAAAGGGTTTATTTTTGTTACATGATTTTATACTTCTTTCAGATTCAGTAAAGTATTACCATATATATAGAATGCATGAATTTTCCCTGAATTTCTGTATAAAACTATTTTTCTTATAAAACCACTTTAAAATCACTTTCAAAACATATATTTAAATTTCTCTCCCCCCTCCAAATTTCTTTATACAATTGGAATGGAATAAGTTACACCTGTGTATTTAATGAAGGCACAGTTATAATTATCATTAAAATAACCAGCATATAATAACACATTTGGATTAAAAATTAGTTCTGAAGATAGCATGAGCTATTTTGGTTCTCACTGAGACCAAGCTGGGTATTCCAATTCTGAGTTCAGAAAATAAGAACAATATATTAATAGCATACATAAGTGGTGACCTCTTGCAAATATTAGTGAACCACAAGAAGTTTGTGACCTAGAACATGTGCAGATTAGTTCAGATCAATTTCCAGAGGTGAGCCGGGTGTGGTTAGGCACACTTGTAATCCCAGTACTTGGGAGGCTGAGACAAGAAGATTGCAGGTTCACGGCCAGCCTCAGCTATTTAGTGAGGCTCTCTGAAACTTAGACCCTGTTTCAAAATAAAGAATTTAAAAAATAGGGCTGGGGGTGTAGCTCTGAGGTAGAATGCCCCTGGGGTTCAATACCCAGTACCAAAAATAAAAAATAAAAAATAAAAAATAAAAAATAAAAAAAAATCCAGAGGTATACTAAGAAATACTAAGAAATACATGTGGGTGGATGATTATTCAGGATTTATATTTTTAGTATTTCTTCAGTACTTTTTGCCTCAAAAGTAAAACCTTGCTAGGAATTCAGGGGATGGGGAAAAGTGGTAGTTACCTGTCACAGTAATTAGGTACATGGTGCATCCTTATAATAACTCCATGGAACAGATGGACCAGTGTAGTATTTCTGGGTAAATTAACCAAGGAAGGTATTCTCTGGATTACCTAATGCCGACAAAGCATTTGGCTACACTTTCTGAAGTTTAATTAGAGCTCCTAAGGAGGCAGGTCTATGATGTGGTTACCTACTTATTCTACATCTAGATAACTCCTTGATAATTAAAAGATTGTATTTGCTATGCCAGGAGAGGTATTCAGTAGGTGCTCAGTAAACGTTGGTTGAATGTAGCATGAATGAATGTAATTCTGTGCTTTTGATCCTCTTGATTTCTAATATAGGAAGTTCCTTTATTAGCAGCAACTAAATTTAATCATAATATTACAAGTTTTTAGGAACACTGGAAATAGTAAGATAATAATAATTGCAATACTGCAAGGGGCCATGGAAAAATATAGTAATCATAATGATACTATTAATAATGAGTTAGAAAGTTACTTCTGTTTGTGAAACAGTATGTGAGACACTATTACCAAACAACAACTCTTGCACAAATGTATTCAGAGACATTTCTTTTTGAGAGACAACCACTCATATGCCAGCCCTCTGGAGAGCAGCACGTCCGGCTGACAAGATATGAGTTTCAGAAATAACACCAATTAGCCGAATATGGTGGTGCACGCTTGTAATCCCAGTACTTGGGAGACTGAGACAGGAGGATCACAGGTTTGCAGCCAGCCTCAGCTACTTAGTGAGGCTCTGTTTCAAAACAAAAAATGCAAAATGGGGTTGGGGGTGTAGTTGGGAGGTAGAATGCCCCTGGGTTCCATCACCAGTATTGCAAAAAAAAAAAAAAAAAAAAGATAAAAAATAAAAAAGCTGGGGGTGTAGCTCGGAGGTAGAAAGCCCCTGGGTTCAATCCCCAGTACCACAGAAAAAAAGAAAAAAGGAAAAGAAATCACACCAACTTATAATATGGAGGGGAGGGGGGTGGAAAAGTACTCTAGATAAAGAATCTCAAAACTACCCAAGTGGGAGGCTGAGACAAGAGGATTAGAGGTGCACAGCCAGCCTTGGCTATTTAGTGAGGCTGTCCGCAACTTAGTGAGACCTTGTTTCAAAATAAAGAATACAATTTTAAAAAATAGGGCTGGGGTGTAGTTTGGAGGTAGAATGCCCCTGGGTTCAATTCTCACTACCAAAACTAAACAAAACAAAACACAAAAAAAACTGCCCAAATACTGTGGTTTCTGACAAGATGGATTTAGCATATATCCTATAAGTTTTCTACCTTATTACAATGAACTTTTAAGGCAGTTTCATCTCTTTCTCCCACACTAGCTACTTTGATAAACTCATAACTTGCTGTAACCAATTGCGTAGGTCAATGTATATATAGACAAGTGTGTAAAACTTGATGGAGAACAAATCTATTAAAAGGTAAGATTATATATTTACGTAATTTGTTCTAAACTCTCCCTGAGCTCATTCACTGCAATATGTATCAGTTAATTTAAGAACTGTAGCTTAAATTAATGGAACAAGCCAGAGTATTTTCTGTCCCAATAAAGGACTGTTATTGAAGGCATGCCCCTCCCCTGCCTGTTTACAGCTCCCAACTTCAGAGAAGAAAGAGAGGCTTGTTTCTTTACATAATTTATTCAAAATGCATTGAAGCCCTTAGGTGATTGCACAATGTCAAAAAAGGCCTGTGTGTTCAATAGTGGGTTGGAATTCATGGGTGACAGTGAAATTATAGTATCCTGGCATGCATATGTTAATACATGCTCATTGCTATCTATTCCATGGTAAAAAGGTAAGGATTTTCAATGTATATAAAAGCAATGTCAATGATGGATAAATTTGAGGTTCAATTTATAGTACTAACTGCCAGTTAAATATGTCTTTGAAAATAAATGCCATAGATACAGAGGGGAAATACTTTGCTTTTTCAAACCTACCAGTTTCTAAAAACTGGATACAAAAAGTTATGTTGTCCCTTTTTAAAAGTAATTTTGAGCCTGGCATGGTGGAGCACACCTATAATCCCAGTACATGGGAGGCTGAGACAGGAGGATTACAGGTTCGAAGACAGCTTCAGCAACTTAGTGAGGCCCTCTACAACTTAGTGAGACCCTGTTTCCAGATAATAAAATAAAAAGGGCTGAGGATGTAGCTCAGAGGTAGAATGCCCCTGGATTCAATCCCCAGTACCACATGCACACACAAAAAGAATAATTTTAAATCCCTTTGACAACAGTTGTGCTGAGAAACTTGTAATGTTTCAGTCTCACTCCTGGCACAGTGCAGAAAGGCAACAGTAAATTCAGACAAATGCCTGAATTCAGTGGTACATTCAGTGCTAGGCTTACAAGTAAAAAAAAAAAAAAAAGTCAGTCTTTATACTCATATTAACTACAAAACATACTCCTAAAGACTGGTGACTATCTTTTAAGAAAATTTAACTTCTGTTTCCCCAGACCACTATGTCCACTCCACTTTTTTTTTTTTTTTAAATAAGTTGAGCTGCTTTGGAATCATGAAACAGTCAAGTTCTGTTATAGAGATGATTAGTAGATACTATTTGAAAAATACTCTAGTGCTTTTGAGTTTTGTTTTTTGTTGTATTTTATTTTTATTATTATTATTATTATTTTGCAGTACCAGGGATTGAACTCAGGGGCATTTTACCTCCGAGCTATACCTCCAGCCCTATTTTTTATTCTTTATTTTGAAACCGGGTCTCACTAAGTTGCAGAGTGCCTCACTCGTAGCTGAGGCTGGCCGAGAACCTGGATCCTCCGGTCTCAGCCTCCCGAATGCTGGGATTACAAGCGTGCGCCACCACGCCCAGCTGTATTTTTTTTTATCTTTTTTTTTTTTTTTTGGTGTATTGTAATCATACATCTTAATGAAGTACAAGATGGTAGAGGCATACATGCACACAGCCTAATTTAACCTTTCACCAATTCCTACTTCATTCCTTCCTCCCTCCCTCCTTTTCATGTTCAGCCATATGTTTGTGAATGTACATCATGTGCATTAGGGTGCTTCCCTCTCTTCCCTCCCATCACCTTCAGTCAGGTTGCCTTCTTTGCTCATCTGCGATTTCTCCTTCATCTAGAGTCTCTCCTATGACCCACTTTCTCTCTAGCTTCCGTGTATTAGGGAGAACATCCAATTTTTTACTTTTTGTGAATGACTAATCTCACTTAGCATAATTTTTTGGTTTTGTTTTAAACTGGTCCTCATCCAGATAATTCATTTTTAGTGAAGTAGTTGTAATTTATAATTATTCAGTAGTAGCTTTAAAGAACCTGAATTCAATACTATATAATGTTTCTTCAAACCTCTAGATACATAATTTAATGAATAACAACATCCTAGTAATACAAACATCTGTTTTTGCCTTTTTATTATTTCAAAATTATATTCAGTGCACAGAGGTGAGAGAGTGAGGGTTGCAGAGTCAGTGGATGCAGGATTTGTTCTATTTTTGAGGGGCAGTGTACACATGCAGTACCATAGAATCCTACCCTTGACTAAGGAGGAGTTCTAATGCCAGCCCAGTATACCCAATCCTCCTGGCAATTCTTAATCTCATCAGCCTCACGTCAGTGGATACACTAAACTAGTAGTCACAGCCCAGTGGGTAAAATGACATTTTTATAATCAGATTAAGTGATGCAAACATATTCATTAAAAGGCAAACGAACCTTTCAGTTTTCCATCAAAGTTTGGGTTGGTAGCTACTTTTAAGCCAGGATGAGGTAGGAGAAAACAGGAAATGTTGGTGAAACAGGAATGGATGTGCTTTCGAACATTCTGTAGTTCTTCATGCTGGTTCCCTGAGACCTGCAATAAGTCATTCTGAAGTTTAAACTTCCTTGCAACATAAATTGAAAAAAAGGACTTTTGTGGCATCTTATGTTTTGCTATGTCTGTCTGGTCCCGCAATGGTAAGGGGAAAAAAGTCATGATGGGGCTGCTATTAAAAAAAGAAAAAGTCTTAGGTAGATTTGTCCACACAGCCATATCTCAGTATAGCAAACACATGGTACAGTTAGAATTAACAAGCAACCACCCTTAGGCCAACTCAGATGGGCCTTCCAATTTTTTAGTTCAGATTAGTGGGGTTTTACTGTAGTTCCTGTAAATTGATGGATTTGAATTCAAAGCATTTATAGGAGACACAAATAGATCATAAGATATCTTTTCAAAAGATACTCAAGATAGCTTCCTGTTGCCTGGTAGGTACACACTTAAATTCTATAAAGACATCCAAATAGTTGAGTATTTACCTATAAGCCCAAACATCCTCCATTCCCCTTTTTAGACACATATTTGACAGCTTATAGTATAGACAAATTAAAAGTAACTATAAACCAAAAAAGGCAGGTCTAGAGATACTAATATTCAAGAAACTTTTTTTTTTTTTAATGGTACTAGGGATTGAACTCAGGGGCATTCTACCTCCAAGCTATATCCCCAGCCCTATTTTTTATTCTTTATTTTGAAACAGGGTCTCACTAAATTGCAGAGGGCCTCACTAGGTAGCTGAGGCCAGCTGAGACCCTGGATCCTCCAGTCTCAGCCTCCCAAATGCTGGGATTACAAGCGTGCGCCACTATGCCCGGCTTAAGAAACTTTTTTAATTCAAAATTTCCTGATATCTTAAAAATATCTACACAATGTAAATAATTCATACAATGTTAACTTATCATGATGTAGAAAGTGGAAGACTTTCTAATTTCACATCATGTAAACTATTATCGAAATGTTCTAAGACTAACTTTGAGGATTTAAAAATTAGATATTTCTAGTTGAGCATGCTGGTACATGCCTGTAATCTCAGTACTTGGGAGGCTGAGACAGGAGGTTTGCAGGTTAGAAGTCTAAGCAATTTAGGCTCTCAGCAACTTAGCAATATCCTGTTTCCAAATAAAAAATAAAATAGGGCTGAGGGTGTACCTCAGAGGTAGAACGCCCCTGCATTCAATTAACCCAGGTTCACCACACACATTCACAAAAATTTCTTTAAACTTCTACTAAAACATGAATCTAAATATTTGCACTGTCAGTTTTGAAATGATTTAGTTCTTAAAAGTAAAGCTTAGCTGGGTGTGGTGGCACAAGCTTATAATCCCAGTACTTGAGAGGCAGAGACAGGAGGATCACAAGTTCACAGCCAGCCTCAGCTACTTAGTGAGGCCCTCTGCAACTTAGTGAGACCCTGTTTCAAAATAAAGAATAAAAAATAGGGCTGGGGGTGTAGGTCAGAAGTAGAATGCCCCTTGATTCAATCCCCCCAAAACAAAGTAAAAGCTTTGTCTTAAGGAATAAATACTTATCATATATATACATATATGATATGATATGTTTATATATGTATATATATGATATGTATATATATGTATATATATGATATGTATATATATGATATACATATATATATGAATTATTTGTATCAATATTATTGGTAATATTTAAAATTATAGCTTAGATAATTTATTAAGTATCAATCTTAGTTTGTCCATAAGATACTAAAGAGGGCAAATGAAATTGTGTTTACTGGGTATCATTCAGCAAAAAATAATTCTAGATTACTACTGGTGAAATTATATGTACTTAAACATCTAACAAACCTTGAGGCGTTTTTCCAAGAATTTGGCACCACCATCAGCTCCATATGAAAATTCGTAGGGGAAACTCCAGTCTCGAACAAGAAATATCAGACTCTAAAAAATGATAAGAAAGGATTGATAAGGGGACTCTAAGGTGCCTCCTCTACTTTCTATTAAAACCAATGATAGTACCATTGTCATCCTAGTAGTGTTCTTAACCACACTGTGGAGTTAAAGGACATAATGCCTTTGAAAGTTTTTGAGCAGTCTCTCTCCTATGAGATCATCCTACATGTTTCTGCTGAGTATAGACAGAAAGATGCCCACTAACTACCAGTCAGGGTGAACACGAGACAAGGAACAGGTGACTCCAGCTGACTGAATGGAGCTATGAACTGTGTTGGGTTTTGTGCAGAATGTTCCCATGAGTCTTCCTTTTGATGGCTATGACAGAAGATGGAAGATCAGCTTTTCTTTCTTAAACAAATTACTTTAATATTTCTATATAAACAATGCATAAACATTATTATCACAAAATTTTCAAACTAAATAGCAAAGTCCACAGAAGAAATTTTAAAATACACCCTAAATCTCATCTGGATGGAACCATAGTTAACATTTGGTGAACAGTATGTGCACAATGGCATAGGGCTGCAGTAAATTTTTTAAAAGGAGAAATTTTTTCTAAAAAATGATATTTTTGTATATGCTGCATTTTACCTAAAGGTATTAAATTAAAATATAATTGAAATAACTGGCATGAAATTGTAATGGCATTTAAGAAATTGCTGAATTTTAAGAAATGATTTTTCACTATCAGACTTTTTTTTTTTTTTTTTAAGCTGGTTGTGGTGATGCATACCTATAATCTTAGTACTTGAGAGGCTAAGACAGGAGGATCACAGGTTCAAAGCTAGCCTCAATATTTATAGCAAGGCCCTCTGCAACTTAGCAAGACCCTGTTTCAAAATAAAATAGAGGTGTATTTAAGACGTAAAATGCCTCTGGGTTCAATCTCCAGTACCATCCATACAAAAAAAAACTTCCTTTTTAAATTTTTATTGATGCATTGTAATTATACATCATAGTGAGATTCAAAGTGATACATTCACACATGCACATGTCACTTGGTGTATTTCCGAAAACAAATTCTCTTAAAGTTAAGAAAAAAGATATTATTGGAAAACATCAAGTTGAAAGTCATGTGTATAGAAAATTACATGCATAATTACATGGTTTAACAAATCTTTACAGACTGAACACACCATGTAACCAGCACCTAGATCAAGAAACAGAATGTCTATCACTGCTTTCTTGTAGGCATTACCCATTGTTAACCACAATCCTGACTTTAAAAGAATAGATTAAAGCTCACCAAGTTCTGTGCGCATGTATGTCATTATCACTCTGAACTACATTATGATGTGAGACTATAATGCACCAATAAAAATATATTTAAAGCTGGGTGTGTGATACATGCCTGTAATCCCAGTTCTTGGGAGGCTAAGACAGGAGGACCACAGTTTCAAAGCCAGCCTCAGCAACTTAGTGAGGCTGTCAGCAACCTAGCAAGACCCTATTTCCAAATAAAAAATAAAATAGGGCTGGGAGTGTAGCTCAGAAGTAGAATGCCCCCGAGTTTAATCCATAGCACCAAAATTTTAAAAAGTATATTTTTTAAAAAATAAAAGCATAGTTTTGGCTTCTTTCATTCATCATTGTACTTGTAAAATTCATCAAATTGTTGTATAATTGTTTATCATTCTATTTATCACCATATAATATCCTATGAATAATTATTAATTCATCCCAGTGTGTGTGCATGAAGTCATTGGTTGGTCTTCCTTTCCTTATTTTTTGGAGTCTTGCTTTTAAATCCATGTTTCACCTGCCATGAGAAAACTAGCGTTCTCAGACTTCCTCTTAACACTCTTCCCCCCTTCCATCTGCTATTTTTTTTTAAGTCATAACTACTTTGAAATAACACCAATTGCAGTTTGGGTATAAATGTTTAAAATAAAATAAACTTTGAAAGATGACAAATTTGCATGTAGAGATGTAGGATAAAGGTATTTCGTATATGTGCTACTGCTGTGTTCCCATATTATTCTGTGCTTCCCCATAATAACACACTAGAATTTGATAGAGTTACTTCAGTTACTCATTACTGGAAGTAATGACTTCCAATTCCAACAAGCTTAAATAAAGAGCAGAGAATGTGTTATTAGTTCCATAACTGTAAAGGCCAGTGCTCTTTTCTCCCCCTGACCAGTCCTTTCTGTGATGACCAAGACAACCACCAGAAGCCAGATGTCATTCTACTAGCTGATGCAATTCAGTTTTTTATGTCAGATATGTCAGGAAATTTCCAGGGATTGTCCTGCCTTTGGTCCTATGCAAAGTTCTGAAACAACCACTGTGGTCAGGGGGATGAGATAGTTTGAACTGGCACTTGTACATCTAAGGGATGGGTGGCATCCCCTTCACCCGAACCCAAGGGAACAGATTCTCCATTGGAAAGAACTTTTAGCCATTGATAGCTAGAAAAAGGGGAGGGCTGGGAAGTAGACAGAAAAATAGATACCTACTCCAGTACCATAGTATTGTGCTTGTTAATTAGATCATAAGCCTTCTGAATGAAAAAACTGAATCTCTTTCTTGCTCATTATAGTATCCTTGGGACCTAGCATAGTACTTGGCACAGAATCAAGGCTTAGTGTAGATCCATTGAGTAAATCCTTTCCTAATTTTTAAATGATCAATTTTATAATTTCAAGGTTTAAATATATTATGCTCTATAATCATAATGTC
>PVLC010021198.1:0-28276 GCA_004027655.1 Graphiurus murinus
TTTTTTGCGGTACTAGGGATTGAACTCAGGGGCGTTCTACCTCCGAGCTACACCCCCCAGCCCTATTTTATATTCTTTATTTTGAAACCAAGTCTCACTAAGTTGCGGAGTGCCTCACTAGGTAGCTGAGGCTGGCCTCAAACCCGGATCCTCCCGTCTCAGCCTCCCAAATGCTGGGATTACAAGCGTGCGCCACCACGCCCGGCTAGGAATGGTGGGTTAGTAACACTTCAGAAATATTAACCAGTGAAGTATGCTTGAAGTTGGTGCATAAATAGCCCAGATCACATCAGTCAGTTGGGTAGTCTTAAAGTATATTATACACAAGTGTCTCAGGTTCCCAGCAAGATTGAGCCCCAGTCGCTTCCAGCAATAGTCTGATCCATGCTCATGTATCACTTATTGCCTGCATTCTCACTTTTTCTTGGGATCACTTTCCACATAAACTACCTCCTCGTAGGGAAAAAAGATGGTATTGTCCAGAAGATTTGGGTTGGGCTTTGGAGAACGAAAATTGAAATCTACACAGGTAGATATGTGATAGGTGCTCAACTAGGTGAAAGGAATAAGAACTGAAGGTAAGTGGGCCTAATTCTGTGGCAGGCCAGATGAAGGAACTGGGATGTTACACAATGGTAGGCAATTTAAAGTTTTCTACAGTATCTAAGGGGGAAAATGGTGGCAGTGTACATAATCATGGCTCAAGTGGTTGGGCCACTTGAGAGTATATGAGAGAAATGAGAACTGCAGAATAAAACTAATGGAAACAGCTGACTGACATTCCATTTCCCTCAGATTTACATTTAGCTGTGTTGCACAAGTTGGTCACTAGGCGGCACCAGTTCACCAACTAGTAAGATGAAAGACTGCTAGACCTACCAAGAAGTCTAGATAATTCTGTGTTGAAGAGAATATTTAGCCTTTTCAACTGAAGGCATTTTGGAAATTAGTCTTTTGGAAGTATTTTGAATAGTACTTCAGAAGATGAAATAAACGGCTAAGTTATTTATAATTAAGCCTTAAGCTGCACTCTGAATGTAGGACTGTTAATGCTTTATGTAGTGGTGAGGGTGACCTGGCATTTTCATGGTATGTTGGCTTTTAACTACTTATTTAAAGACATTTGACCTTTGCTTTGTCCAAATCCAACTTTGCAAGTTCTACTAGCCAGTATTGGTTAGTAGAGTTTTAAAAACTAATTCAGTTCCACTACTGTTTTTCATCCTTTTAATTACTCACTAGAAAACAATAGGATGCCAGTTTATATAAATACTTCTTAATATTGCTCAGAAGTTTTGTGGGTTTAATTTAGATGGCATCTAGGGAACAGCATATGAGACAGGCTTAACATATACAGTACCCATTTAAAAAAAATACTAAACATCAATATTTTATTTTTTTAGTCAGGCATACGTGGTGGCGCGCACTTGTAGTCCCAGCATTCGGGAGGCTGAGACGAGGATCTGGGTTCGCGGCCAGCCTCAGCTACCTAGTGAGGCACTCCACAATTTAGTGAGACCCTGTTTAAAAATAAAGAATAAAAAATAGGGCTGGGGCTGTAGCTCGGAGGTAGAATGCCCCTAAGTTCCATCCCCAGCAACACACACACAATATATATATATATAAATATATATTATATATAATATGTAACAATATATAAATAAATATATATATTATATATATAAATATATAATATATATTTTTGTGTTGCTGGGGATGGAACCTAGGGGCATTCTACCTCTGAGCTATACCCCCAGCCTTATTGTATTATTTGGAAACAGGTCTCACTAGGTTGATTAGATGTCCCACTACTTGCTGAAGCTATCCTTGAACCTGGGATCCTCCTGTCTCAGCCTCCCAAGTACTGGGATTACAAGCATACACCACCACCACTTCTGGCTTTTTAAAATCTTTTAAATAAAATCTTGTTACAGTTTCAGAATTTTTAAAATGATGTTTTAGGAAAATGTCAAGAACCTTTGAACAAATTGATTTTATTTCTGCATATGCTGAGTACTTGTGTGGTAAGAATTCTTGGTGACTGTCCCTTGCCTTGAAGAACTTATAGTCTACTAGGGAGCAGAAATAAGCAACACGCATAATAAATTATTCAGTATTTCTTTGGAAGGTAATACATGCTACAGAAAAAACTAAGGGGAACTAAATGCTGATTTTAGTGATCAGAATAGGCCACATTGAGGTGACATTTCAGAAAAGTCTTGAAAGTGGGATGACTGCTGTGTTGAAAGATTATAGTATCAGAGTTAATTTACTAAGCCATTGTAATTTAGAGGACGCAGATGATGGTGATTGGATCAGGGTGGTGGTGAAGGTAGCAGGCCGAATCTAGATGTAGTTTGAAAGTATAACCAGTGGGATTTTCTGGGTAAATGTGTAAATTGGGCATTGAGAAAAAAATAATACTGCAAGAGTCAGGCATGCCTCTTAACATATTTGCACTCCTGATATGAGGATACAATGCAGACCATGTATCTAAGTATTTAAGTGTGTTTAAATATTTAAGTTTGATTAAGTGAAAATATGTCCAGTATTCCTGTCCTGACACATTCCTATCCTGACACTAGAACCTGGAAAGCCAGGCTTGAATTTATACCAGAACATAACTTACAAGTAGATTGGTCTCAGCTCGTGTCCCACCTGAGTCTTTCCCCACTCCTAGCTGTAAACTGTTTCCGAGAGCCTCCTGCACATTTGGATAGACACCATAGTGTGTCTATCCAAACTCTGCCCAGCCCCCTTTTACCCTATACACAGTGGCAACTGCATTTTCTTGAACAGTTTGGAAGCTGTTTAGGCAGAGTTTTAGGCTCCTGGGTACCTGGTATGTACCAGATGTACATGTCATTTTGACTAAAGTGCACAATCTTTTGGAAGCTCAGGCTCTAGATAAGGATTTCTTTTAGCCTAGGGTAAGGGCAGTACTGGTCCATGGTTTTTGGCCTGAGCTACTGTACAGGTGGATCATCAACTGAGAAGGTGGCTATAGGTAAAACAGGTCAGGGTGAAATCAATTTGGGATCTGCTATGTTTGAGTTCTACAACACCCAAGTGAGTACCACAGAGAAAGGATAAGAAAAGCAATTTCAACTTAGAGCAGCATTGGCCTGGAATATATCAAAACAATTTTTCACCATAGCCATTCCAACCAGCCAGAGCTGTTAAAAAACTGAACTATAAGTGATTGTAGTATTCTAAACTCTTATTGAACCAGTTCCATGCAGGATTTAGGGAGGGGTACTGGGGATTGAACCCAGGGTCTCTTTACCACTGAGCTATATCCCTAGCCCTTTTAAATTGAGATGGGTTTTTGTTAAAGTGCTCAGGGTGGCCTGGAGCTTGAGATCCTGCCTTAGCCTCCCTGAGTAGCTGGGGTTACAGATGTGCTTCAGTATACCCAGCCAGGAATTTGTTTTACTTGTGTATAAACCTGTAGGTTTGCCTTTCTATGTCCTATCAAGAGTGCTACTTTTCAGGTTTTGTTTTGTTTTTAGCAAAAGCAGTGTGAGTCCCACTTCTATGAGCTAAAGTTCCCTCAGACTTTTCCCTGTAGTTAATGGATCAGTGAGTGACTGTCCTGACTAGTCAGTGTTGTCTTACTTAGCAAATATGTTATTTTTAAACTTTCTTCTGTTTTGTTTTTTTTTGGCAATAAGCAGTTGGATATAAGTTGAAGATAAGAATTTGGGGATCTCTGGCATATGATAATATCAGCAAGGGAATGAGTGTAAAAAAGAGCTAAGGGCTGGAATCTGGGACATACCAATATTAAAAGGTGCGAAGAGAAAGAACCTGTAGAGGAGACAGTGACTGGACAGGTAAAAAGAGAATGATGTCCTTGACATCATGAAAAACTTTACCCAAAAGTAAAAAAATGAACGTTAGATGCTGCTAATAGACAACTTGGTATCACTGGCTGTAAAATGCGATTTGGATTGGCCATTTCAAATCTTAACCAAATCAATGATTTTGTTAGCTAGTTATTCTAAACTTTTGTTAAGTGACAATTGTGGGGTTTTATTACATATACAGCCATTGACAGTTATTCCCTGTAACACATTTTCTGTGAATTTATTTCAGGTGAGGTGGGACACACCTGTAATCCCAGCTACATGGAAGTTTGAGGCCAGCCCCTGAGTAATTTAGGGAGGCTCTGTCTCAAAATTTTAAAAGGGTTGGGGATGTAGCTTATTGGTAGAGCACCTTTGGGTTCAATCCCTAGTACTTAAAAAAAGTGAGTTGGTGGTGATAAAATAAGCAAAAAAGTTTTTACCAGCTGGGCGTGGTGGTGCACGTTTGTAATACCAGCATTTGGTAGGCTGAGATGGGAGGATCCGGGTTCGCGGCCAGCCTTAGCTACCTAGTGAGGCACTCTGCAATTTAGTGAGACCCTGTTTCAAAATAAAGAATAAAAAAAATAGGGCTAGGGGTATAGTTTGGAGGTAGAATGCCCCGGAGTTCAATCCCCAGTACCAAAAAACCAAAAAACAAACGTTTTTACCAACCCACAAGACTCTGAGACTAAGATTTCCACTAATCAAATGCCTTGTGATCAGGGAGGGCACATTACAAACTTTGACCTGATCACAAAATTACTAAATTATGAAATACCCAGTGGGAAATTATATGTTTTAAAATCTCTAGTTATAATTAAGTGGGGGCTTCTGAAAATTGTACCATCTGTTCAGACATTTTCCAAAATTTAGAAGAGAGAGAATGCATTTTTGTATTCTGGTAAACTGCAGGTTATATAATGCTGAGCACACTGGAGTTTCTCTGAAGAAAATGGCTTGGGCTTCCGGGTTACATCTCACTTTTTACCCAGTCAAGTTTGTTTTTCCATATGAAATATCTTTGTCAACTACACCTGCCCTCCAAGACTCAATTGCAGACTTAAAGGAAGTGTCTTTTCTAAATGAGCTAAAGAATGTCATTCTGCTAAAAGGATAAACAGCTGGTCATGTAGAAATTCTCTGGAATGCTCAGTTGTCCCACAAAGGCAGAGAAAGGAAGCAAACCCAGATGTTAGGTTATAGTGTTTGTCATTGGTATATAAAATTTTAAATCTGCATAATCTTACTATTAATATGTATATAATTATAATGTCCTTAAAAGATACTGTTTTATTAACTATGTGAGGTGCTGAGATCTGGCCAAGTGTGATTTAGGAGGACTCAGGATTGTGCTGGAATCTTCCCATTTGATCAGATGTTCCTTAAGATTCAGGTCTCTCATTTAAAAGATAACCTTTGTTCTAATTACCTTTAGTTTGGTTCGAATTTCTTAATTGGACACCCAAATGGTCTGACTTGTTCATCTCCCCAAGTTCATTTCTCACTTTCTCCTCTCGAATTCTTTATTCTAGCCATATAACTATCAAAAGAGCTAATAACTCCCTTCTGGCACTTCAGGCACAGCAGCAGACTTTTCTCATACCCTGGCCATATGTTTCTCAAGCTCAGTATCACTTGGGGTTCTTACGCAGTTCTCTCGGCCTTTGTGCCCTGGGTTATTTAATGGATGAGGTTCCCTAACAGGCTAGATCTCGGTTTATGCCCCTTATCCTGCTTTAACTTCCTAGGAAGCTTCTATAAAAAATTGTTTAAATATCAGGAAGGAGAGAGCTGGGGGCAAGTAGGGTTTTACCTTCCCGGGGCCAGAGAGCTTCCAAAGCCGAGATCTGACCCATTGAGCAGTCGCAGAGATGGGGCCGCGGAGGCCTGGTTTGGGAGACTAAATTGTGCCTTGAAGTGTGTGGGGTCTCCGTGCCGGGCACTCCCCCTTCCCCCGCCCCCTGGGTTTGTAGTTAGTTGAGTAACTAACTGTTCTAAGAGATGTTGCAGGATGCAAGTTGGTCAAGAAGGAAGCTTATGTTTGGGATGGAGAGACTGGCGACTGCCTGTGCTCCCTGGTTGAGAAAACGGAGGCGAGATGCTACCTGAAGGGGGCCCCACACTTACCCCTTCCAAACTGGACAGGCAGTGAGTGGCCCTTATGCTTTAACAAATTACTCCAAGAAGAGCTATGTAATGGTTGTGAACAAAAGTACGCGGTTCTCGTGTCCTTTGTGCTCTGGGTTATTTACATACGGGTCTGGGGGAGATACTTTGGCTCGAGAGCGTGAGCCTTCTCGGCCTCACGCTGGTTCTGTGGGATCTCAGAGCCCAGCGCAAACCCTAGAGCTGGCTCCCGAGGGCAGAAAGAGCTTTGTATTCCGTGCACCTGCCCGGTAACTGTTACTTCGCAGCCCCATCCACGCTCCTGACGGCTGTTAGCCGAGGGCCCCGCGGGTCCGGGAGAGGCGAGGCGGGACCGCGGGGATGGCCTTTCAGCACTCACTGGGCGTCAGCATCTGTCGCCAGGCAGCCGGGGCGCCCTCGGCGATCGCCCAGGGCGGAGGAGAGGAGTTTCCGGGGGTCGGGTTCCTGCCGCCTTCGCGGAGAAGAGCCGCGGAAGCGAGTGGGTGGCGCGAGGCGGAGCCAGGGACGCAGGGGGCGTGTTCGCGGCCGGCTTTGGGAAGGCCCCAAGTTAATGAGGCGTGCGCCGGCAGCCGAGCGCCTCTCGGAGCTAGGCTTTCCCCCGCGGTGCGGGCGCCAGGGGCCGCCTTTTCCGCTGGGTGTCACTGGGGGGTGGGGAGGATGGCCCATTCAAAAGCGCCGCGAGGGGGCCCGGCCAGTGCCCTTCAGTGAGCGTTCGCAAGAGGACGGCAGAGGCCGGGCAGCTCGCAGCTCCGGGACCTGGTGGCGCATCAGGACGCGGCTGCCCCTCTGCCGGGACCCGGAGGAGCCGCCGCCGCCGCTCTGCCTCCTGCGCCTCAGCCTCCTTTGTGCGCTCCGGGCGGGCGGCCGCGGGAGCCGCTGGGGAGAGGACGGCGCGCGGCTGCTGCTGTCCCCCGCTCCGGCGGCTGGAAGCGGAGAGGCCGAGCCGAGCGGCGGCCCCCCGTATGCCGGGAGAATGCTGGAAAGCAGCGGCTGCAAGGCGCTGAAGGAGGGCGTGCTGGAGAAGCGCAGCGACGGGCTGCTGCAGCTCTGGAAGAAAAAGTGCTGCATCCTCACCGAGGAGGGACTGCTGCTCATCCCTCCCAAGCAACTGCAACACCAGCAGCAGCAGCAGCAGCAACAGTCCGGGCAGGGGACAACCGAGCCGTCCCAACCCAGCGGCCCCGCCGTCGCCGGCCTTGAGCCACCGGTCAAGCTCAAGGAATTGCACTTTTCCAACATGAAGACCGTCGACTGCGTGGAGCGCAAGGGCAAGTATATGTACTTCACCGTGGTGATGGCGGAGGGCAAGGAGATTGACTTTCGGTGCCCGCAGGACCAGGGCTGGAACGCCGAGATCACTTTGCAGATGGTGCAGTACAAGAATCGTCAGGCCATCCTGGCCGTCAAGTCCACGCGGCAGAAGCAGCAGCACCTGGTCCAGCAGCAGCCCCCACAGCCACAGATCCAGCCCCAGCCTCAAACCCAACCTCAACCGCAGCCGCAGCCCCAGCCCCAGCCTCAACCCCAGCCTCAGCCTCAATCCAAGCCGCAGCCTCAGCCGCTTCATCCGTACTCGCATCCGCACCCGCATCCCCATCCACACCCACACCCACACCCACACCCGCACCCTCATCCGCACCAACTCCAACATCCACACCAACCGCTCTCGCTACCGCACGGACACCGGCTCCTCCGCAGCACCTCCAACTCTGCCTGAAGGGGGCAGTACTCGGGCCAGACAAGGTGAGGTCCTAGCCACTCGGGCTCCAAAGTTTGTGGCTGGGGTGTTGGGAGGAGTAGGAAGCCTGTTCACAGGTTCAGCTGTTGGGTGGGAAAATGGGAAATCATTCCAAGTTTCTAGGGAGATGGAAAGACCAGCAAGCTGGACCCCGGAAAGGCCGGGCAGCCATGGGAAAATTGGGGGGGGGGGCGGCGAGGGGGACTGGGACCAGGCTAGGAGGCCTGGTGGAGTGTCTCCTCGCCTGCCCTCACCGCCCTTCTTCAGGGCTGAGTGCCCCGGCGTCACTGAACTGTGTGGGCACCGAGGGGGCGACCTGATGTCTTTCTGAGCACACCTTGTCCTCCGGACTGACCCAAAGAGAATTGAGACTTGAAAGATTCTGAGCTACCTACTTCATTCGGTGTCATTTCTTTCCAGGTTTTGAGGACTTCAGGAAGTGGGACGAACAGATTTTTATTGTCTTCACTTGGATAAAAAACAAAACAGTCTCCCCGCCCCGCACCAGATCAAGTAGTTTGGACATCACCTGACAGATAACTTGTGATTCCTCTTAGTTTTCTGCATATTTTTCATCATGATGCAGGAATCAATTTTGAGTCAAGAAGACTTTATTTATGAACCTTCAAAAGGATCTTCTTATAGAGTGGACCTTCTAGAAGCAATGATGTACTGTCATTTTATTTTAATGTATTTTGATTTATGATTATTTATTAGTTTTTTTTTTTAAAAATGCTTGTTCTAAGACATTTCTGAATGTAGGCCATTTTCCAAAAAGAGAAACTTTGTTTTCAAAAACCTCTTCCCTAGTAAGTTCTAATCTTGGCAAAGATAAAAGAAAAAGGGTGGTGGAGAGAACATTAAGAATACATTCAATATTCCTAGGGCATTTTCAGAAGGTCTGACACTTTCATTGTTATGCCAGGTGGTTGAAATTAAACTCTGATATTACTTTTTTTTCTTAAAGTTTCTTCCTTAGACATATAGTATGTATAGAATAGAAGTTTTAAAAATTAAAATCTCAGAATTGTGTAACTATGAAAATCTGATGCTCAAGATAATGCTTTTCTAAAAGGAAATCAGTAGTAGTGATATCTGACAAAAATATTTAAAACATAACCCAACTGACGGCCGAATGATCATGTCTTAAATATGGAGGAACTTATATCCACTGTGCGTGAAGGTTTATTAAGAGTCATTTGGGGAGGGGATAGAGGTATATTTCAGTGGTAGAGTGTCAGGCTCTGCATTTAATCCTCAGCACTGAGAAAAAAAAATAACAAAGAAAACTACTTTTGACTGTGCTTTATGACTATGAATGCATTAGATGTTTCAGTTGAAAAAATATAGCGGAAGGAAAGAGAATCACTCAACTAGTTTAAGAATATTTGTGCCCCTGTCCAGATTAGAGTACTCTTCTCCAAGAGCTTTGCACATTTTACTCAACTTGAACCACATTTTCTGATCCTAGTTTGTTTTAGAAGCACACTGAAGAATCTCGTAGTTTAAAATACAGTTTGTAAAATGTATCAAAGGATAAGAGTTGTAATTCTTTATTTTCATACAGAAAATAATGTTGCTTAGAGAAACCGACTCTTTACTCTTTATTGCTGTGGGAAATTCAAGAGTTCTATGTTTTGTTAGGTTAGCTAAACTCAGAAACCGAAAAAGGAAGGACTGCGTAAACACTGGATTTTCAATAAGAAAACAACCCCAGTCTTGTTTTAGCAGCCACTTGTCCAGGAAGGAGTCTGAGGGGGGAAAAGAGGATGTGCTTTTAAAGGTAGAACAAACCCTCTTCTGTGTTCAATCAAAAGGATGGTCAAACCCTGTAAGAGCAGATGCTACTTTAGTTTAGAAAGAGCCATAGAAGATACCAAAACCTCTTGGGGCTGAAAGTCACTTCCTATCTGCATGGCATTACTAATAGGTCTCTGTTTTCCATTATCTTTTTCACAGTGTCTTGGTCAGTATTTTTCCAGCATCCAAATTGGAATGGTCAGTATTAGGCCATTGCTAAGTTATATAGTGTCAAGAAACAGAACTGCTTGCCAGAGATGTAGTTATTCTCCTTCTGTTCAGAAAGGAATTTCAGTGGAGTTTAAATGATGAAATTTTGAGATAGTAATTCTTACTCAAAAATTTTGCAAGGGAAAATTAAAATGTAAGCAAATGACAAAACTTAAGTAGACTTCTAGTCTAGGTTAGGTTGCAGTTGTGAAAGTATGGTGTCATGATTTAAAGACATAATAAGTAGATATGATGGCTCAGAAACCCAGATTAAAAGATTTCTTAAATTCAGTTTGATTTGGCTTACTTAGAACCACTGTTGTGCTTTTTAGGGAATGCCTCAGAGTACTGTAGTTATTATGTAGATCATAATAACCCAAATTAATCCATAGCTCTGTCCAAAATGGAGGATTTTTCTTCTAAATTCTTATGTTACAAAATAACAAAAATCCATACCAAATACTTTTTTTTTTTTTGCAGTACTGGGGTTAAACCTAGAGGAATCCCACCTCCGAGCTATACCCCCAGTCCTATTTTTCAGTCTTTATTTTGAAACAGGGTCTCACTAAGTTGCAGAGGACCTCACTAAGTAGCTGAGGCTGGCTATGAACCTGGATCCTCCAGTCTCAGCCTCCCAAGTACTGGGACATACCAAATACTTTGAAATTAAGACTGATGTAGACTTTAAAATGGCATTTGTATATTTTCAGCTTACATATAGTGCTAGATAATCTAACTGTTAGGAAAAAAATGTCATTGCACCCTGTTGGCTACTCCAATTTTTTTCCTAGGTAGCCCTTGGTAGGACTGCCAGGATCATGGTTTTGTTCTTCTGTAGCCCATATTCCTTGATTTCTGTGACATTTATGTTGAATTGACCCTTTTATGGCTCCCCGGTCTGAACCCCCCTTAGCATTAACTGAAATTTCATGCGTTTAATCCCCAGTACCACAAAAAAAACCCCAGAAATTAGAAAAAGTAGAATGGTTTTTACTGTCTAAACACTTTGAAATTATGATTTAATGATTTTTGCAGAGCAAAAAAAAAGTATGCTCAACAAAACTAAACAAAATTCAAAGCACATCATTTGATATCTCAGTAGCTCTTTCCTACCTGTAAGAAAGCGATACAAATCACCTGAGGCACTATGAGGACTGCCGAGTTGGCTTTGTGGAAAAAGATAAAAATACTTTCAACCCAAGAAAAAGAACAAAAGGGCAAGTCCAATAGAAAACCCACCCTTTCAATAAACCTGACGTGTTAAAAAGTTGAAAAGGGAATGGCACATCTGGAAGCTGAACTTTGGTCCTTGACCTTGTATTGATACCCAGCTCAATAACTATTTGTTGAGTCAGACGACTAAAAGAAAAAAAATGTGAGACTCTTCAGCACCCAGGAGGTGAGGTTCTCTTGCCTCCCTGAGTGCTTCCTTTACTTGTTCTTATTTTCCCTGGGAACAACCAATTCTGGGACTGGCTAGCCATCATGAAGGTCCTTCACACTTTTTTAGCAGAAATCCACATAGATCTGCTTATGCCCTGTAGGGAGTGTTGAGGTCAGAGAATATATGTCTATAAGGGGCTCTTTCAAAATGAACATTTTCCTTATTGAACAAGCTAAGATTCTATGGTCATGTATGAATTAAGCTAGCTTTATCATTTTACTTTACATATCTTTTTCAATGCTGGGAAGAAGAAGAACTACACCTTGCTTAAAAGAATTTTTCTTAACATGCAAACACTGTTAGGAAGTCTGGCTTAAATTGAAAGATCTGTTTTTATTCTATCCATTAGTGATTTTCTCAAGAGAAATATACCTATTAACCTAAAGCAACCTAAGATGTTTTCATTGTGGAAATGTGTTGGATGGGTTTTTAGGAGCCATTTTCTAAATTCTTGACACAGTTTTGAAGGATGACTTTTTGACCTGCAGTGTTGAATAGCCAATCCAGATTTATATAAGATTGACATAATTATATGAGGGTGATAAAGTCATCTGCGACTTTGCTGTCAGGATATTTGCCAAATGGAGTATAGAATCCAACTGAGCTTTCTTAGAAAGGGTATTTTGGGGGCTAAGGGTGTAGCTCAGCCTAGCACGTGCAAGGTGGGTCTTCCATTCCCAGCATTACAAAGACAAAAGAAGGGCATTCTTGCCCAATGAAGGATACCGAAGGACATCTGGTCAGTAGAAGCATATGCTTACAAGTTGTGGAGATATACTCCTGAGTTCTCTGAAGCTGGCCTGTTGGTGATTGGCTGGACAGTGGAGAAGCAGGTTTTTAAAGAAAGATAAAACTTGTCTGTTACATTCCACAGTCAGCTTTCTGCTTCAAGTTTCAGAATATGTGAACACCATTCTCTGGAAAGCAAGCACCACCATGTATGTACCAAATGCTTTATGAACCATCACATTTGTGAATTTAATAGCGTGGTCAGATTTGTGTAAATATGTCTCTTAAATGATTTTGGAGAGATGATGTGATTTATTTTTCATATTTTCAAAATGCATTCCATTTCAAATAAAGTATCTATTGACATGACTAACCTTTTAAAGGCTTTGTTTACCAGGCACATACAGTATTTCTATGGACAGAGGTTCTGAAGGGCTTGGCTATTGTAAAGGCTTTGATCATTATGGGAAGAAAGAGATCGTTTTGAGGTTAGAAATTTGTTTTAACTTATGGGAAATTTTTGAATATAGAAATTCATTCCTCTTTTGGTGAAATACTTAGTTTTCAGGATGCAATGGAATTTGAGTTAAAGTTTCCATTCTGCCCCAGAAGATAGAAAGGGTCTCTAGTGAGTTAGCTTAAAGGCAACTTCTCTTTAGTCTTAGGTCTTTGGGGAGGTTAAAACTTTGTGGCTAAGAGAATAATCCTTCAAGAGGGTATCTATTTATAAAGTATCCTGTTTTGTGTGGAAAGCAGAAGAGGAACTTGTTCTCTAAAGAGCATCACTTTATCATTACAACCTCCATTAGCATTTAAATGTCTTTAAATCTCGAAAGACTTTAAAATAGGTACTTTGAAACCAATTGTTCTATCCTTTACATTTTATCCTTACATTAGAAGTTTTGTTATTCTTTTTTTTTTCAGAGAAGAACTAAAATCAGAGGGTAAATTACTTTTATTGAGGGGATTGTGTGAAATAAATGTATGTAAGATATCTCCTAATTCTACCACTTAATGCTATATAGATCTTGAATTACTTAATATCTTGGGAATTTCTTTCTCTGTAAAATGGAGCTAATAAGAGTACTTATTCAAAGTTATTGAGGAGATTTAATAAGTTAGCACACACAAAAGTGCTTAGAAAAGTACCTGGCATTGCTATAAAAGAAAGGAAGCTCCCTACAGATAAACAGGTTTATAGAATCCTTGTAGCTATGTGATTGTATGTGGTATTTTGAAGTTCTAAATTACATTTTCTGGGGACTTATTTGTTTATTGTGATACTGGGGATTAAGCCTAGGCTCATGCTACCACTGAGTTATACCCCCAGCTCTTCTTATTTTTTATTTTAAAAATGAGTCTTGCTAAGTTACCCCATACAGTTGGCCTTGAACCTGTGATCTTCATGCTTCAGCTTCCCAAGTACTGGGATCATAGGCATGCACCACCATGCTGGGCTCATGTTTTAATTTTAATTAATTTATTTAATTTGGTACTGGGGATTGAACCTAGGGGCATTCTACCTCTGAGCTATACCCCCAACCCTATTTTATTTTTTATTTTGAAGCAGTGTTTAAATTGCTGAGGGCTTTAGTAAATTGGTGAGTCTGGCCTTGAACCTGCAATCCTCTTGTCTCAGCCTGCCAAGTACAGGGATTATAGGCATGCACCACCACACTCAAATCAGTACTTGTTTTTAAGTGGTAAGAGTGCTATGATGAGCCGGGCGTGGTGGCGCACGCTTGTAATCCCAGCATTCGGGAGGCTGAGACCGGAGGATCCGGGTTCGTGGCCAGCCTCAGCTACCTAGTGAGGCACTCCGCAACTTAGTGAGACCCGGTTTCGAAATAAAGAGTAAAAAATAGGGCTGGGGGTGTAGCTCGAAGGTAGAATGCCTCTGAGTTCAATCCCCAGTACCGCAAAAAAAAAAAAAAAAAAGAGTGCTATGATGACAACCTCCTTGTATTTAATTTTGAAAAAGGAGAAAAATAATTATGTATAGTATGACCATTTTAATGACTATTTTAATTTGCTTGTTACTTTCCAGTTTTGGACGACTCATATATTTTAATTTATTTGCAATTATATAATCAAAATACTTATTTAGCTGTCATGCTATGCCAAGACTGGACTTGGGAAGAGGGGTGGACTCTGTGCCTTCTAGAATGATCCCTAGGGATCTTGCTCTAGAACACACCTCCTCTGTGGGGCAACTCATTTTGGGTAAGTGGTCTATAGGAAATGGAACAAAGGCCAGGCCCTGTTGTCTGAGTCAGCACAACTGTAAAAGGCCATCCCGGCACCAGAGCCCCCTATAGAACTGGCTGAGGTCTCTTTCAACAGCAAGGTAGCCTAGTAGTTCACGCTTCCTCTGCCTAATTCTGCTTCCCTTGCTCCTTCATGAGTAAAGTTCTCAAAGAACTTCTTGCAGTCCAGTCACAGAGTGTTAGAGGCTCTTTCTCAGGGAATCCTGTCTATGTTCATGTCAGCAGCTTTCTGCATGGGGGCTGCTGGTATTGGGAGGGGTGTGTACACAGAGAATAATGGCTGAGCCTAGACTTTAACCTAGGCTTACCCATTGAGTAGTGGGCTCAGCATGGAGCAATTTTGTCCCACAGAAGACACTTAGAAATGTTTGGAGACCTTTTACTTTTCACAACTGGTGTGTAGACATCAAGCTACTGCTAAATATCCTACAATGTACAGAATAGCACACCACAACAAAGAATTATCCCACCCAAAATGTGAATCATGCCAGGGTTGAGAAACCCGGCTTTAGAGTCAAATAGTCTTGTTCTCATCAGCTGAGTTCCCTTGGGCAAGTGATTTACTATATTTTAGCCTCAGTTTTCATGTGTAAGATGCAGACAATGATAGTACTGGTCTCATGGGATTGTGAAACCGAAATTAGATAGTTTACATGAAGGGCTGTCACAGTGTCTGCCACAAAGTAAGCATTCAATAAACGATAGCTATCATCCTCATTATATTTCAAAGTCATAACTATTTTTTTTTTTTTTTGTGGTACTAGGGATGGAACCTGGGAGCATTCTACCTCTGAGATACACCCCCAGCCCTATTTTTTTATTCTTTATTTTGAAACAGGGTCTCACTAAGTTGCGGAGGGCTTCACTAAGCAGCTGAGGCTGGCCTACAACCCGGATCCTCCAGTCTCAGCCTCCCAAATGCTGGGATTACAAGCATGCGCCACCACGCCCGGCTTCAAAGTTATAACTTTAATAACAACATATACTGAGTTAATGCAATATTTCATTCATTTGCCTATTGCCATTTCTGTTATCAGTACTGCTGCAAAAAAAATCTACAGGCATTTTTCTTGTCATAAAGAGTGTAGACTGGGGTTCTAGTTCTGACTAAACTTAATATTGTGACATTAGGCGGTCACTTATTCTCTCTCAGCCTTCTTCATCTGCCACAGGTAAGTGGGAATAATACCCTGTCCATGAGGAGTGATTATGAACCTACTAGGAAGTAGCCCTGAAATCTACATGAATTCAAGTCCCAGAACCACCCTTGACCACTTCACTTATATTAAAGCATTATTATGTAAGCCACGCATGGTGGTATGCATCTGTAATTCCAGTACTGGGGAGGCTGAAATAGGAGGATCACAGATTCTAGGCCAGCCCCAGCAATTTAGTGAGACTGTTAGCAAAATATAAAGGGCTAGGGGTGTAGCTTGGAGGCAAAATGCCCCTGGGTTCAATCCCCAGTACACATACACACATACAAAGTCATTCTGTAAATGAAAACACTATTATCTGGATACCATTTTAAGAGGAATGAGCTATTATACATTCATAAGCATATATGTATTTTAATCCAAATAATTTGGTTTTAAGAAATAGGTTGTTGAGCCACGCGTGGTGGTGCATGCTTGTAATCCCAGTACTTGGGAGGTTGAGACCGGAGGATCCGGGTTCACGGCCAGCCTCAGCTACTTAGTGAGGCCTTCTGCAACTTAGTGAGATCCTGTTTCAAAATAAGTAATAAAAAATAGAAAAATAGGACTGGGGATGGAGCTTGGAGGTGGAATGTCCCTGGGTTCAATCCCCAGTACCACAAAAAAAAAAAAAAAGAAATACGTTGTTGAGTTACACGTGATGGGAAATGCTTGGAATCCTAGTACTTGGAAAGCTGAGACAGAAGGAACACAGGTTCGTTCGTGACCATCCTCAGCAACATAATAAGGCCTTCTACAACTTAGAGAAACCCTGTTTCACAAAAAAAAAAAAAAAAAAAAAAAAAAAAAAAAAGGAATGTGGGCATAGCTTAGAGACAGAATGCCCCAGGTTCAATCTCCAGTACTACATACATACACACAAAGTAAATAGGATGTTACTGCAACTACAAAAATAACATAAAATAATTCCTGGCTTTTTGTAGAATTAGAGCCAAATACATGTTTATATTAAAGTAGAAGGAATCATATGAACACAACATTGCAACTGTCCAGAATTATTGACCAGAAAACCTGAATAATGAACTCATTGACTATACCAGTCTATTCAGCAAAGCATCCCTACTTGCTTTGCTTCTTTCTCAAAGACCTTGTTAGAAATTCTTACCAACCACACAGAAAGGCCATAGTCAAGTAGCTGTCAGAGCATGAGTGTCCCGGAGCTCTGACCTTACTCACCTACAAAATGAGTCTGGTTATCAAGCATGGCACTGGCGAGAGGTCAGAAGACTTTGCAATGTAGATATTTGGGATGGACTGCTGTGTAGGTACATCTCATTGGTTGAAAGGTTGACCAGAATCTGATTTTATCTGTTCTGTTTTGCAGCACCTGAGATTGAACCCAAAGGCATTCTACCTCTGAGCTATATACCCTAGCCCATTTTTTATTTTTTATTTTGAGACAGGGTCTCACTAACTTGCCCAGACTGGCCTCAATCCTGCGATCCTCCTATTTTGGCCCCCCAAGTACCAGAATTACAAGTGTACACCACTGCACTCGGCTTTGAGAATCTGAATTTATTTTGAAGGGAATTTTGGACCTGAGGATAGAAAAGCCCACTCTGTTACCCTGATACGCTGTCAGGCTCAACTGCTTCTGAGATGGAGTAGACATGAGAATGGTTTGCTTGTCGCCAAGGTGAGCACATGTAATATTTAGTTAGACTCTGGAAGTGGAAACTTGAAAAAACAGTCAATGTGGCTATGTCACATACTCTCCAGCCCTGCCAAAGTCATTTACAGTAGGGTGGGCAAACACGTGCTGCCGTCCTCCAAAACCAGACATCCTTTGCTTCCCAAGCAACTGATAAATGAGTATTTGAACATTGAACAGAAAAGAACAGGAAATGACTCTGGGGGAATTTCAAAGTTTTTATTATGTCATCCTCCTCTTCTGGTTTTCCGCTGAAAATGATAGTTAATACAATTCAGTTCCTACTAAAGTTAATTAACAGTTCAGTTATTTTGCAAGTATTTTAAACTTTGCTGGAGCAAATTCTAGCCAGTAGGGTGGCTTTCCCGCCAGAGCTGACTCATCGCCTAGGAAGAGCAGAATGACTTTGTGACACGTCACAGCCAAAGACGCCACACTTGTAACAGTGACAGGCATAGTCTCCTTTTTTGCTTTTGTTTTCAATTGCTCAAGAAGTGCTCATGCTCCAAGGCTTGGCTGCAGTTGGTAAACACTGCCTTTTTTTTTTTTTTTTGCGGTACTGAGGATTGAACTCAGAGGCATTCTACCTCCAAGCTATACCCCCAGCCCTATTTTTTATTCTCTATTTTGAAACAAGGCTCTCACTAAGTTGCAGAGTGCCTCACTAGGCAGCTGAGGCTAGCTGCAAACCCGGATCCTCAGGTCTCAGCCTCCCAAATGCTGGGATTACAAACATGCACCACCATGCCTGGCTTGGTAAACACTGCCTTTAATGATCCATCCAAGTAACCCCAAAGACATGTATTTTGTGATATATGTGTTACTATTATTTTCCACTTTTCTTGGCCCATGAAGGTGGGATGGTCAGTTTTTTGGTGTGGAACCTGACATATAAGGGTTTGAAATAGTGCCGGGCAGGGTAGGCTTCCCTGGAGCTGTGATCACCCTGCTTTGAGGGTTACTCCGACCCTGCCTGAATACCTTGGGCAAAGTAGTGGCCTATGGTGGTAGCAAGCCCTTTTGTCGTTTCCTGTTGTGGAGTTTGAACATGATTGCTGGAAGGAATGGCTGTTCTCAGAGGGAGAACAATTCGGTGACTTACTCTTAGTTTCTGCCAGCCAGAGACTTGTAAGATGGATATTAATATATGAATTGCATATTTGGTCAGGAGAATGAATTTGATCAGGGCCATGACTTACTGGCTTGGTACAGCATAATTTTAATTATTGCTAGAGGTTCGAATGAATTTCCCCATGCCTGTAAAGAGTGCCACAGAGCCCCTGGAAGACCCGAGTCTCATCACTATCTCCATGGTTGGCGGACCCTGGTTTGTATTTGCTTTCTATAAAATGTTAAGCAGTAATACCTTTCCTCTGCATAAATGGCAAGTCTAAAATCAGAGATGATAATGCATTTTAGGAGTTCAAGTTTTATCCAAACTTCCCCATTTTACAAGGAGAAAATGAAGCCAGGAGGTGCCAGTTACCTGCCCAAGGTAACATAGACAAAGTCAGAGATAGAATTAGAACTTGATCCCAGCTGCCTTCTTTTTTTTTTTTTTTGTGGTACTGGGGATTGAACCCAGGGGCATTCTACCTCTGAGTTACACCCCCAGTCCTATTTTTTTTATTTTTTATTTTGAAACAGGGTCTCATTAAGTTGCGGAGGGCCTCACTAAGTAACTGAGGCTGGCTGCAAACCCAGATCATCCTGACTCAGCCTCCCAAGTACTGGGGTTACAAGCGTGCGCCACCACACCTGGCTTGCCTTGATTCTTGTCCTGCTACTATGTAAGGCTTGGAAGATAATTTATGTAAATTCAAGGTGACTATTCTTGTAAATAATCACATGAAGCTTTTAGACACCAATCATAATCTTTTCACTATCTAGATAAGATTCATCATATTTTTCTCTAAAATATAATTTTTTATTTTAATTATATAAAGTCTTCTTAAAGGTTTTACAGCTATGAAAAAAAAACTGTTAAATTCTACAGTTTTTGAAAGAGAACCATGATTTGGTTTTCTTTCTTTCTTTTTTGTATGGGAGATTGAACCCAAGGGTGTTCTTCCTCTAGCCCTTTTTATTTTTTATTTTGAAACAGGGTCTCACTAAGTTGGTGAGGGTATTGCTAAATTGCTGAGGTTGGCCAGGAATCTTCAATCCTCCTGTCTCAGCCTCCCAAGTACTGGATTTACAGGTGTGTGACACCATGCCCAGCTGGATCCTTTCACATATAAACCGTGTGGTTTAACAGAAATATCAAGCACAGGGGCAAAAGAAAGTGTTTTGAAATGGACATTTTTGGGGTTTTTTTTGCAGTACTGGGGATTGAACTCAGGTGTATTCTACCTCCGAGCTATACCCCCAGCCCTATTTTATATTCTTTATTTTTTGAAACAGGATCTCACTAAGTTGCGAAGTGCCTCACTAGGTAGCTGAGGCTGGCCAAGAACCCGGATCCTCTAGTCTCAGCCTCCCGAATGCTGGGATTACAAGCGTTCGCCACCATGCCCAGCTTGAAATGGACATATTTTAAAATATGATTGTTAGGATATATTTCTTTAAAACAAATCTACTGAGTTGGGCATGGTGTCCCAGTATTTGAGAGGCTGAGATAGGAGGACTGCAGGTTCGAGAACAGCCTCAGCAAATAGTGAGACTCTTATCAGCCTAGTGAGATGCTGTTTCAAAATAAAAATAAAATAGGGCTGGAGGTGTGGCTTGGAGGTAGAATGCCCCAGGGCTCAATCCCCAGTAACACACATACACCACACACACACACACACACACACACACACACACACACACACACACGTCACTGAAAATGATGTATTTAGAAACTGGGTTAAAAAGCCATTTGGAATTTATTTTATCTTAGGACTCTTACTTAAAATATTCATGGAATGTTTAGCTAGTCAGTCACCCCTGAGGTCTTGAAATTATCTGTGGAGCTGAAAAAGGTTGAAGTGATTTGAATGTTTATAGATTTCCTTGAGGATGTAGCTGACTAGCTTTCCAGTCTTTGTGTAGGTGTCAGGAGAAAGGGATTGGTGAGAGTTACAGATCTATTGGCATCTTTGAGATCCTAATAGGTACGCTGCTAAAACTTGTTGCTGCCCTTCCAGAGAACTAGGCATATACCATTCACATAGCCTTAGGTTAAATAATAAAGAACAGTGTTTTCTTTTTTACTTATTTGTTTTTTTTAACACTAGGGATTGAACCCAGGAGCATTCTACCTCTGAGCTAAACCCCTAGCCCTATTTTTTATTCTTTATTTTGAAACAGGGTCTCACTAAGTTGCGGAGGGCATTACGAAGTAGTTGAGGCTAGCAGTGAATCTGCGATCCTCCTGTCTCAGACTCTAAATCCTGGGATTACAGGTGTTTCAGTCTCCTTTGACTTAGGATTCAACTTGGAGAAGATTTCAGAACTTATAGAGGAGAAAAAAGGAGATGGATTCTAGTAAGTAAGTGTGCTGGGGCATCCAGTAATTAATTTTTTAATTCAAAATTATGTATGCCCCTGGTGATGCCAATATTGCCTTGTACATTAAATGACCTTTTTGGAGGTTTCATTCATAGCACTCGGCTGCCTCCGGATCACAGCACTTGTCACCAGGCAGTGGTTGCCTGCTTGTCCCTATGGGAGTGATGAATGGGAAGGCCTGATAGGGGCAGCGCTGACAGCCAGGCCCTCTGACAGCAGATTGTCAGCATTCTTGACCCGGGCACTCCAAGAGCCTGGGAAAGCACTTTGATTTCAGTGTGGCTTTAAAAACAATATCCAGTTGAACCAAGAGACTGTGTACTGTCGGTCTGCGGGATAGCTTTTGTGGTTCTCCGTGTCCTAAGCCAATTCATGACTAACAGGGACATAATCAGGGACACTTTTATTTGTATCATTTAACTTGACATATGCAATCAATATTCTTACTTCAAACTCAGTTTACAGAAGCTAACACATAGAACTGGGATGAGAGATAAAGTATATCTGTGAATTAAAAACATGGAAATGATCAGGTATTGACCTGGAAGGGTGTGTTGTAAGGTCAGTTAGAGGATTCGATCCTCTAGATACCCAGCAAAGGCAAGGGGCTTCTCTCAGGCCTGGAAATGAGATCTTGCAAGAACTGGGGGCGGGGGGGGGGGGGAGAAAGGAGCTTTTCCAAGGGCTTCCTCAGTTCATGTTTTCCCTGGGTACCAATGAAACTTCCCTTTTGTGGGAAGATATCTTTTCTCAGGATGTAAAATTCCCATGACGCTTTAAGACTTTGTTTTTTTTCTAACTAGTGCATTATTATTATTATTATTATTATTATTATTATTATTATTTTAGAAATGAAGATTTAGATGGAAAGGGAAGTGAAAAATTAAGCTTTCTTTTCAAAATCATCAAATTGTTTATGTTAAACATGTACAGATTTTGGTTAATTATACACACACATACACACACACACACACATATATATATATAGATAGATAGATAGATAGATAGATAGATAGATAACTTATAATCTGTCTCTGGATTGGAAGAAATAAGAAGGGGATTTATAATACCTCCTTATACCCATAGATCAAGAAATAGTCTCTCTCTCTTTTTCTTTTTTTTTTTTTTTGGTACTAGGGATTGAACCCAGGGGCATTTTACTTCCAAGCCATATCTCCAGTACTTTTTATTTTTTATTCTGAAATGGTCTTGCCAAGTTGCTGAGGTTCTCACTAAGGTGCTAAGGCTGGCCTTGAACCTATGATCCTTCTGCTGCAACTTCCAAGTACTGGGATTACAGGCATGCACTACCACATCTGGCTAAAAAAACAGACTCTTTAATTCATGTAGTGGTTTAGATATGACACCAAAACCATCTTTGCCTATGGGGAAGCCTGTCTCCATTCAGGCAAAACATCTAGGAAGTACTCATCTCCACCGTCTGCTAAAGAGCACTCCTACTTCATGACCTCTTTTTTTTTTTTCCTCATTTTTATTTATTTATTTTTCAGCATGGATTTTTTTATACATTTCTTGAGTACAACAGGTTTACATAGACATTTATGACATAACAATCATTGTCAGATCACAAATAGCACCACTTCTTTGTTTTACACATATAGCCCACATTCTTAACATAGCCTGGTAAAGCAAACTTTCTAGAGTCATAAAACCATACTCCTTTAGGGTCATATCTTTACTTTCCAAGAAGTAGGAGGGTCTTTCATCTACACATCCTAGGGGCAATCTCCAGACTTCGAGATGCCAATGTAGCCATAGCAGAAGAGTCAGTATATTTGCTCATATATGCAGATAGCA
Source organism: Graphiurus murinus (assembly GCA_004027655.1). NCBI lineage: Eukaryota > Metazoa > Chordata > Mammalia > Rodentia > Gliridae > Graphiurus > Graphiurus murinus. Next base: position 22,366 of record PVLC010021198.1, read on the forward strand.
ACTGCCAGGGGGGAAAGGGCCCAGCTGGGCTCCCACAACTCCCCTGGTTTTATTTTAAAATGCACGAAGGACTGTGCCTGTCTTAGGTCATTTCCTACCAGGTGCTTAATCTTACCTGTCATGGGGTCTCGATGAGTCATTCAACGAGCCCTGTCTTAGGTTGATTTGCCCTGAGAAAATCAAACCTGTCATTGACTACCAGGCCCTGTGCGAGGCAGTGCTTGCAGTTTTATTCCATGTAAATCTGCTCATATACTAACACAGGCATTGATCACAAGGTGTACAACAAGTGGTAGATTGCATAAACCTAGAATGACTATTGCTGTTGCTACGATAGCTCCTCCTAGCAAAGAGGTAAATGAGGGCCAGGTAGTGACCACGGCTTGAAGCCGATCTACAAATGTCTTAGCTGTTTCTGCCAGGTTAATAGAAATGGGCTCCGCATTACGTAGATCCAAAATCTCCGGGTGTAACTTTAACAAATCTTTTTTTTTTTTCATCTTTCCCTTATTTGGTGCATTGTAATTAAACATCTTTGTTAGGTACAAGCTAGTATACGTAAAGACATCCATGTACACATTTCTCATTTAACCCTTCCCCAATTCCCGCCCCACTCCCTCCTCCTCCCTCCTTCTCAAGATGACCTCTTTATTTTTATCCTAGAACCACAGGTTGCAAAAATCTCCATCAGTTTATATAGCCATCCATTTGTATTCTTTGCTTTTCTCCCTTTTTCCTTTAGGAAAGAGAAGGAAACTGCATGGACACATGCTACTTTCCTGGGTTTTGTCTTTGTTTTGACAGCCCAGTGTGTCTTCAACCCAAGTGTACCCTGAGAACGACTGTTCAGAGCGATGAAAGATGCTCAATGATCAAAGCAGCCGATCACTCAGTAAGGCTGGAATGTATTCTGACATGATCTAGAATTATTTTTTACAGCCTGGTCTGAAGTGAAAATAAATGTTGCTAAAAGACTTGATTTAGGCAGAAAATTCACCGAAGCTGAATCCTCTATTGCCTGAATGCTCTGATGAGCAGTCTTTAACTTCAATTATGTAACTGGAGAGAATAACAATTCAGGAAGTAACAGTAAAACTTTAACCATAAGAGTTACTACATATTCAAGCACTTACTTTATAATAGGTCCTTTACCATAATTCTGCTTCCCAGTAGGTACTATTATCTCTCTTTTATTGATAAGAAAATAGAAACTGGGGGAAGTAGAGTAAATTCCCAGATGCGAGGGTGGTTATGGGGCATGTGCAGCAGTGCTGGGATTTGATGCAACCTAGGAGACTTGAGAGGAGGCTGGCATCCAGCTTTTTGGGGAAGGTGGAATGGGGTGGGGGGCTGAGAGAAGCCAGGCTCCCCTTTCTCCAGGGAGAAGAGAGTCGGGGGAGGGCGGCCTCATGGCCTTTCCAGTAATGGGTGTGCAGCCATCTCCAGAGCTTCAGAACTTCTCTCTCCCCAGTCCACCCTGCACAACATTCTGAATGCTTCGAAGGCACCACTTTATTTATACAATGACGGGGCTCTGAATCAAGAGGCAAAAACATAAAGATTAGTTTCATTGAGCATTTATTCCAGAAAAACACATGCCTTTATAAGGAGTGGAGTGGAAGTCATGTCTCCAACTGCAAGGACAAGCCTGCTTCCTGGGGAATGAGTGAGAACATCGCCTCACCCCAGAGGGCCCCACCTTGCTGAGCCCGTGCCCTGGGCCTTATCCGCATGGATGGTGGTGAACAGGAAGGCTTGCTGAAGGACAGTCCAGCCAGTGGGTTGAGGCTGCACTGCATAGAACACAAGGAAGAAAGGAGCTACTATCTTGGCAGGGGGATGGGGACTCAAGAATGGACCCATTGCGCATTCAGCCTTCATCTATCTCTTGCAGCCCCTTGGTTTTATATGATTTTGGTCTTCTTGCTTCTTCCTGTCTTAAAAGTAAGCATTGTTAAGGTCTCAGTGGCATTACAGAAATGGTGCTGTCCCAACAGCCACAGCCTTCTCTGGCTCTCCCATCTCACAGCGTCCCAAACAGGGTGGTGCTCTGGCTGCAGTGTTATCACTGTGAGACTCCTTAAGTCAGTTTCCTCCAGTTCCTGCTTTGCTCCTTGGGCATCACTGGTTTCAGGCCTAATCCTCGGGGCCCCAGGTCCTCGGCAAAGGGATGCTGAGGCTCAGTGTGGAACAGGGAAGGGGAAGCCATCCCTGCCCTCTCTCCTCCCAGCTTTGTGTTTCATTTGTTTTTTTAGAGACTGCAGAACTCTGAAAAACAGCTGCTCCCCCTCGGGTTACAGAATGAAGTCTTAGGAAAGGCTGCAGCATCCAGGTTGCTCTTCAGGTAGGAAAGGGCACTTCTTTGTCATAAGGGATTCCTCCCCCACCCCCACCCCATTAGAAGGGGATTTTCAAGTGTGCGTGGTGGGCAAGACAGCGTGTGTGGAGACATTTTCCTAGGAGGACGAGTTTTCCAAGAGATGAAGGAATCATAGCAGAGATGACAAAAACAAGGTAGATTTTGCTAGGGAAGCAGAAAAAGAGAAAGATTTTGAAGTGCAGATACATACTCTAGCTGTTTCAAAGAGATAAAAGATGGGTGGCCTAGAAGGGTAAGGAAACTCACATTTTCACTTGGTTCTGTCCCTGCCTTCTAGAGGAGGCGGTGATGCTGGCCAGCGGTGAGCCTCTTTCTAATGCCGAGTTTCAGCACTCTCCCCCGCACCCTGCTTTGGTCTGCCTGCACCTCATCTCTTTGAGACCCTTGCACTGGACCTCTGGACCATGTGCCCACGGTCTGCATGGTCCATGCTGCTTCCCTGTCAGCTCTCAGTGCCCATTCCCACTTCCCATCAGGTGCTCACAGGCCTGTCCTGGGGAGCTTCTCTGGCAGGATGACTGGAGTGTGGGAGGCCCGGATCCCAGGCAGGGGCAACTCTGTCCTTGGTAGCATGTCCTCCAGCGAGCCTTCCTGTTCACCACCATCCATGCAGATAAGGCCCAGGGCGCAGTCTCAGGGGCAAGTTTGGGTCTGGCAAAGCAAAGACCCGAGAGATAGAAATGGAGCTCAGGGCAGAGTCAGTCAGATCATGGCTGAGAAAAGATGAAGGCCTTGTGGGGAACTCAGGCGGAATAAACACAGGTGTCAGGAAGGGAACAGAGCTCACCTGGTTCTCGCTTGTGTCACAGTTGTTGTTAAAAAATCTGGAGCTGAGCCGGGTGTGGTGGTGCACACTTGTAATCCCAGCATTTGGGAGGCTGAGGCCGGAGGATCTGGGTTCGCGGCCAGCCTCAGCTACCTGGTGATGCATTCCGCAACTTAGTGAGACCCTGTTTCAAAAAAAGAATAAAAAATAGGGCTGAGGGTATAGCTCGGAGGTAGAATACCCCTGAGTTCAATCCCCAGAACCACACACACATGAAAAATCTGGAGCTGGGCATGGTGGCTCATGCCTATAATCCCAGTACTTGGGAGGCTGAGACAGGAGGATCACATGCTTGAGGCCAAGCTCAGTAGGTTAGTGAGACTCTCAGTAACTTATGCCCTATTTCAAGATAAAAATGCAATAGGGCTGGGAGTATAGGTGAGAGGTAGAATGTCCTGAGTTCAATCCCCAGTAAAACACACACACACACACACACACACACACACACACACACACACACTCTCCCTCTCTCTCTCTCTCTCTCTCTCTCTCTCTCTGAACATCAGACATCGACCATGAAAATCATTATGACTTGGGCAACAGTGACAGCAGTCTTTGGTTTGATCCCCCAACTCACTGTTCACATTCACTCCTCATCTCCTTTCTAGAGTCTGGGTAGCTCCTTGGATACTCAGGAGTTGACCATTAAATCAAAGTTGTTGGCAGACATGGCTGCCACTGTATCCTCTGACACAGCAGTCTCAGTATGTCTCTCCAGTGACCATAGGGGGCCTTTTGAGACCCTAGAGGTGAGCCTGGCTTTTTCCATTCACAGTTCACTTTCTGTGGCTTCCCTAGGCTGTGCTGGATACCATTTGAGATCTCATTGTGTGTGATATTTAAAACTGTCCTGTGATACTCAAAAGTGTCCATCAGTGTGTGTCCCCATAGGAGACCTGCCCTTGCTGCCTTTACCTCGGTTGGCCCCTGCTAATCAGTGTGTTTTTCTTTCTCACACCCTCCTTTGCTCTTTCAGGAAAGCTGGGCAGCATTTACCTCCCCTCTGGGCTCAGTGGTACTAATCCCAGTCTCCCAGATGTCTGTCTGTCCCTTTGCTGTTTGTTCTCAAGGCTTAGGGGTTCCTTACATGGACAGAGGAGTACTAGTAGCCCATTCCATTTCTTAGCATTTTCAAAATAAGCACACAGATCAGTGCCCTACAGTGATATACAATGTAAAAAGTAAGTAGTATAATAATTTTTTTTATGAGTAACTTGTAGAAACCAGGCCAGACTTGTGTTGTTAAGGAAAACCAGGCACTATTTCAATGAAGTTTTATTAAGCCCTCAGCTATTTTTGAGGTTGAGTGCTGGGAATCCTTTTGAGCACAAGGCAGAGTCCCTCTGGGCACACTGGACCACCCCTAGAGTTACAGAGTGGATTGGAGAGGCATTCCAAAGCAAGGCTGGGAAAAACCTGACAGGAAGTATTCCCAGAACACTCTACTCCCAAAGTCCCTGTTGGCTAATGACTAGGGCATAACTATAAACAAAGCAGACTGGTTTCAAAGAATAGCAATCTATATACATGAGCATCAGCCCCAGAAAACAGGAAAGTGCCCTCCTGGCTTTTGGCAATTCATAATGTCTCTTATGCCAGGGCATTCCAGTGTGAACCAAGCAAATGCACGTGTTCTACTACCCAGGGTCATGTCTAAAACTCACCTCCAGGCCTCCCTCCTCTTCCCACCCCTGGTACTCTCTATCTCTCAGCCATATTTTCCTAGGGTCAGAAAGAAGAGAAAGGCAGGGGCAGGAGAAAGGGGATAATGGAGTGAAGTGGTCAAGGTAGTCTCCTGTGGTATCTACCCAGGGCGGGTTTCTGGTGGTCACAGTCTTGTGTGACCTTACTAGTTTTCCAGCTAATCCTGCTCATCACAGTCTGGACCCCCAGAGCAAGGCAGGTGTGAGCTTTGAGATTAGACAGTCCAAGACCCAACAACTCAGCACTACCATTCAGTAGACTGGGCAGCTTGCTGGATGTTTCCTCCTCTGTACAGTGGTAAGGACAACTCTTGATCCAAGGAAGGGTCTTATTTTGAAACTTTAAATGTATTTAAATGAATATATTTAGAGCCTGAAACATAGGAGGTAGATACTTCTACTATTACTTCTAGTCCTTCTGCAAACCTTCTAACTAGCTACAGGCTACTGAGTGCTTACCATATGCTGGGTACTGGGTTAAAGACTGTGTATACACACATTTCCTGGTCACTTTTACTCTAAAACTTTCTTTTTAAAAAAAAGTCATGATTCTTAATGCAGTGGAGTATTGTTGTATCTCAATTTAGTTAAATAAGAATCTCACCAGGGAAAGGAGGGTTTAAACAGACTGACAGTTCTGTTTGCATTTGCTAATCTGAAATTCACTCATATATTTCACAAGAAACCTGTTCTTGAGCCAAGAGACAATGGCTTCATCAGGTGTTAGTCTTGACTGTGTCTGGACTTCTAAAAGGATATTCAGAATTGGGACAGTTGGCGTTATATGCTTGATTAAAAATCTGTTTTTAAGCCGGGCGTGGTGGCGCACGCTTGTAATCCCAGCATTCGGGAGGCTGAGACCAGAGGATCCGGGTTCGCGGCCAGCCTCAGCTACCTAGTGAGGCACTCCGCAACTTAGTGAGACTCGGTTTCAAAATAAAGAATAAAAAATAGGGCTGGGGGTGTAGCTCGGAGGTAGAATGCCCCTGAGTTCAATCCCCA
>PVLC010021199.1:0-28275 GCA_004027655.1 Graphiurus murinus
TACTGAGGATTGAACTCAGGGGCATTCTACCTCCGAGCTACACCCCCAGCCCTATTTTTTATTCTTTATCTTGAAACCGAGTCTCACTAAGTTGCGGAGTGCCTCACTAGGTAGCTGAGGCTGGCCGCGAACCGGGATCCTCTGGTCTCAGCCTCCCGAATGCTGGGATTACAAGCGTGCGCCACCACGCCCGGCTTTATTTTTTAATTTTGAAACAGAGTCTTGCTAGGTTACTGAGGGTCTTGCTAAGTTACTAAGACTGGCCTCAAACCTGCAATACTGTCTCAGCCTCCCAAGTAGTGGGATTATAGGCATCTGTTACCATGCCTGGCTAAGTTGTTTTTAAATTACATGTTTATAAGTAAATAAGGAAAAAGAGGTTGTAAAATCTGTAACTCTGTCCTTGTACTGGTATAACTTTCAAACAAAACTAAAAGACAGTATATTTTTTTGAAGTAGAAAGAGAAGACTATGCAGGAGAAATCTAACAGATTGTCCAGGCAATGACAAAGTAGTATGTGGAAAGTAGTATGTGGAAAGGATTTTATAAAGAAAGGAACCTCAGGTTTAGAACACAGAATGGCCCAGCTCACTGCTAGTTAAAAGCCCTGACTAGTTAGGGAGCTGAGTTAATTTACACACCTGATGTTATTTCTTCGGTCTGACAAATTAGCGCTATTCTTCAGATTATAAGAGACCTTCCTTGGTTACCTTCTTTTCCGTCGGCTCTTCCTTCTCCTCCTAATCTAATGGTACTCGATGACTGTCTTGCTGAGCAACAATTTCATATAAATTACAAGGGAGAGGAACAGAGTACTAGCCTTCCCAGTAATTTGCACCACAAGAGCAGCAGCTAGAGGTGCTACGCTTTTATAAATAGGCTCCTAAGCAGCATGTAGGCTTTTAAAAACCAAGAACAGTTGAAAATATTCCTCAATTTGGAGACATCTTTATCGACAGAGTTGCACTATAAAATTCTAAGACAACAAAATGCTTCCTACTGTGTGGAAGTTTATCAAAGCCATTTGCCAAAATTAAGTCGATGGGTGTTAGGATGAGGACATTCTTTATGCATTAAAGGCATTCAGAATGGTTTGCTAAGTTTTATCTGACAATACCAGCCTCACTGGGCCTAGTGAGAGACTTCTAGAGCAGAAGACATATCAAAGTCATCCCTTGCTATCTGAGGGAGTTCAATTCCAGGATCCCCACAGATACCAAAATCTGCAGCTGCTCAAGTCCCTTATATAAAACGGCATAGCATTTGTACAGAATCTCCACACATCCTTCTGTATACTTTAAATCATCTCAAATTACTTATAACACCAAATGTAACACAAATGCCATGTAAATAGTTGTTACACTGTATTATTAAGGGAATAATAAGAAAAAAGTCTGTACATATTCAGTACAGATGCAATTTTTTTTTTTTTTTTTTTTTTTTGCGGTACTGGGGATTGAACTCAGGGGCATTCTACCTTCGAGCTATACCCCCAGCCCTATTTTTTATTCTTTATTTTGAAACCGAGTCTCACTAAGTTGCAGAGTGCCTCACTAGGTAGCTGAGGCTGGCCGCAAACCCAGATCCTCCGGTCTCAGCCTCCCGAATGCTGGGATTACAAGCGTGCGCCACCATGCCCGGCTCCAGATGCAATTTTTAAAAAAATATTTTCATTTCATGGATTCAGAACCTGGAATACAGAGGCCAACTGTTATACCATTTCTGTATTCCCTCATCATTCTAATCCATTCTGTCTTGGATATGTTTTGACATTCATTCTAGCTGATTCCAGATTGCAAAGATAATAGTTAATACACAGCACTCACTATGCGCCAGGCACTGCTTTAAGTAATTTATAATATGAGGCATATATATGTTAATTCCTTAAATTCTGACAATAATAATATCTAAGCAATTTTTTTTTTGGTACTGGGGATTGGACCCAGGGCATTCTACCTCTAAGCTCTACTCCCAGCTCCTTTTAAATTTTGAAACAGGGTTTCCCTAGGTTGCTGAGAATCTCACTAAGTTGCTGAGGCCCATCTCGAACCTGCGATCCTCCTATCTCAGTTTTCCAAGTACTGGGTTTACAGGTGTGCACCACCATGCCTGGCTGCAAATCTTCTTGTAGTCTCATTTTACAGATAGGGAAAGTGAGGCACAGAAAGCTTAAGTAACTTGGTCATAGTTACACAGTAAGTTGCACAGCTGGCATTCAAGCTGGGAATTCTATTTCCAGAATCATTTTCTTGATCACTTTGCCCTAACTACCTCCTGGACTACCTCCTCCCTGGGTCAGGGAGATCTCTGGCCTTTGGGTAAGATATGACCAAGAAACTGGACATTTTTGGGGTGTCTTTGTCCTGAACTTACTTCCATTATTGGTTATTTCCCCTTCCTCTGTCCTTATATCTTTCCTGTTCCTAACTACTGCGCTTCATCTACTAGACAGGGGCGAGGAGAGCTGAACTTGTGTCTGGCTTCTTGCTGGCCCCTGCTAGGGCAGCGCAAGTCATTAACTTCTTTCATTCCCTAAGAGACAAGTCGTAGCTCTCCATGCCAACCCCATATTTTATTATCAAAAATGCTGTGTTTCTCTAGAACACAAAACTCCTTCCAGGCCTATCACGTGGGCTTGGGACTTTGAAGTCAACTCTTGAGCACCTGTCTGCATAGAATAAAAGCCGATTATTTTTGTGTATTTACAGCAGTGGGTTGAGGACCTACCTTATTGGCTGCCATGGAAAAATATTTGAAGGCAGTAGCATTATTTTGTGGTGCAGCAGCATTGCCCTCTAAATACATCTAGGAAAAAAATGAGAAGAGGATGTAAAGGCAAAAGAATTTGACGGTGATGCAAATATTTTAAAATGTTAGTTCTACAACATTGTGAATGCAGTAAGTACCACTGAGTTTTACATTCCATTCTATTATATTTATTTGTGTGTGTGTGTGTGTGTGCGTTACTGGGGATTGAACCCCAGGACATTCAACCTCTGAGCTACACATCCCCAGCCTGTTTGTTTGTTAATTTGTTTGTTTGGAAACAGGGTCTTGCTATGTTGCTGAGGTGGTCCTCGAACCTTCAATCCTCCTGTCTCAGCCTCCCAAGTATTGGAATTACAAATGTGTGTCACCACGCCCGGCCGAGTTGTACAGTTTAAAATAGTTAATTTAAGTTATTAGAGTTTTACCTCAATTAATAAAACAACAAAATCTAAGGGTATAATCTACTCCATATATTCTGGAATGACCTTACCTGAGGGTAAAGAAGTGGACCCTATTGTGTTTTCTTATGTTTCTTGCATCTAAATGACTGTATGTAGCACTTCCAGAAGCAGGACACTCATCCCCACGGTCACTAATGCAAACAGGCTATGGGGAGCTAAGGGCAGCGCTGGAAAGAGGGGAGGAGTTAATCTCTGAAGGAGACTAGAGAAACTAGAATCCTCAGCAGCCACTGGGGACCTCCCATCAGAGATGGGATGGAGAGAAGAGGCAGGCACCTCACTGGGCTGAGGAGGTGGGGAATCATGGGCTCATAACTACACTCAGCTGAGGAACCCTGGGCCAGGTGCATTTCCGAGGCTATTTTTGGTCCTTCAGATAAAGGCCGATGTTGTGTAGAGCTCCTTAATCTGCCACCTCAAGAATACCACCTCGGATTGTGGCTGAATGCCCCTCAGCAGCTTCCATGTAAGAGGCCTGCAGTCCTGTCACCCTACACTAAGTTCTAGTAGCTGGTACCACTTGTTTTTTAGGGGGGGGGTATTTTTTTTTTTTTTCAGTGCTGGGGCCTCATAAATGCTAGGCAAGCACTCTACCACTGAGCTACAGCCCTAGCCCATTTCCTAGGGTTTTTGTTTGTTTGTTTGTTTTCCTGTCTTTTTGCAATACTGGGGATTGAATCCAGGGGCTCACACACGCTAGGCAATTGCTTTACCACTGAGTTATACCTCCAGCCCTTTTTAAAATTTTATTTTGAGACAACATCTCACTAGGTTTCCTAGGCTGGCCTTAAACTTTCTATCCTCCTGTCTCAGCTTCCTGAATAGCTTGGGATCAAAGGCATGCATCATCATACCTAGCCATTTCTTAGGTTTTTAAGAAATAAAAAATATTGATCAACTTGAAGCATGTACCTTGCCTATAAATGCCATGGCATTTGCACTCCCGGCCTTTGCTGCCTTTAAGAAGTAGTATAATGCTTTCTGGAGAGAAAAGGAACAGTATTATTGCCAGTCACAAATAGATTCTGCAAAATGACCTTTTGAACCAGACTTTATTCTTTCAACATGCATTAAAAAATGTCTATGAAATGCCTACTTTATTTGAGGCACTATTCCAAGCTGTATTTCAACCATTATATATGTGTGAGTGTGTGTGTGTGTGTGTGTGTATAATTATATTATACACACACACACATATACATACATATACATGTATCCCTGAGTGGGATATATATCACATGCATATATAATTTTAGAATATGAAGACTTGTTTCTCATATTTGGAAAGGCATGATAAGCATATGGCTTTGTAGGGAGAGATGAATCCCAGTTATAGAGCTAAATAGTTAATTATTTTGAAAAAATAGGCTTCTGTGTTAGCACTGTGTACTTATTTTATAAGACAGTTTGTACTGCAGTTGGCAGAATCCTAATGTTAATAAAGCAGAGTAAAACTAGATACACATGACTGCCTGCTGAGACCAGGTCTTTCTGCAGAGGTGAGCTTCAAGGTAATTTCTTCTAAATAAAATTGGAGGAGGTGGACACAACCTCTGATTTTTGTCTAGGTCATAACATTAAATGAAACACTGAAGGGTTGACCTTGTCCCTTGATACCACATTCCTTAGGCCTCATCCTGATTTTCTAGAGAATCCCTTCAGAAACCAATATAGAGTAACAGAAGAGATTAGCCCCCGGAATGAGACATGAAGACGCTCTCCAAAATATCTTATTAGGACACAATACTTCTCTTCTTTTTTTTTTCTTGCTTACTGGGGATTGAACCCAGGGGCATTCTACCTCCAAGATACACCCCCAGCCCCTATTTTATTTCTTCCTTCCTTTCTTTTTTTTCTTTCCCTTCCTTCCTTCCTGTTCCTCCTTCCTTCTTCTCTCTCTCTCTCTCTCTCTCTCTCTTTCTCTCCCCCCCTCTCCCCTCTCCCCTCTCTTCTCTCTCTCTCTCTCTCTCTCTCTCTCTCTCTCTCTCTCTCTCTCTCTCTCTATTTCCTCCTTCTCTAAATCCTTCCTTCCTTCTTTTCTTCCTTCCTCATCTCTCCTCTCCTCTCCTCCCCTCTCCTTTTCTCTCCTCCCCTCTCCTTTCCTCTCCTCTCCTCTCCTCTCTTTCTTTCCTTCTTCTTTCTTTGCCATACTGGGGATTGAACCCAGGGACCTTCTACCTCAGAGCTACATTCCAAGCCCTATTTTTATTTTAAGATAAAGTCTTACTAAATTTCCCAGGGCCTCACAAATTGCTGAGGCTGGTCTCGAACCTGCGATCTTCCTGTCTCAACCTTCCAATCTTCTGTTCTTTAACAAGCCTTGATTAGGTTGATGTACAGGGATCTGCTCCTCCCCCAAGAGAATAAAATATTTAAAGAAGAAATGTGGACAGTTCTTTTATATGGAAATTTGCTCTAGACATGTTGCTAACTATTTAAGACACATACCCTTGCTACTAATGTTGGTCTGCCTTGTAGACACACATACGATGCCACTTTTGCTGAAGCTCATTGCATCATGCATCCATTCACCCATCTCCATTTACTCATCTTCATTTGTCCTTTTGACAACTTGATTTAAATATGCTATATGCATGATGGTATGTTAGGTATTATAGGTGATTTAGAGAACTATATAGGACCCATGCTTGCTTCCTAACAATGGTGCCGAGAAGAAAGGGATATATGTTAATAGCAATGAGTGTAGGTAACAGATGGGATAAAAGGAATGCCAAAAAGAATTAGAAGGATATAGAGCAACAGAATAATAAAAATTATATATATTTTTCTAATAAGTGTTTACAAGCATTTTCTTTCCTAATCTTTATTATATTACCATGGGAAAGGTGTTATTAATATTTGATCCTATATTATGACACTCAGAGACATAGAGTCCCATAAGCTGCCTGCGTATAATTTCCATGTACTTGGCACTCTGCCTCCGTGGTATAAAGAGGAAGGCTAAAATGACAGCGACCTTATGAAGGTTTAATTGAGTCCCCAATATAGAGATCATCACAGGCTAGGCGAATATCATGAACAAGGTAATGGAAATGGGAATGTCCAAGCTGTGTTTAGGAAATATAATTACTTCACTATGGCTGAAATTAAATATCCAAAAGCCAAGACTTGCAAAAATCAGAGACTTGAATACCAAGCTAAGGATTTTTATTTTATTTGGCAGAAAATAGGAGCTTTTAGAAATCTATGAGGGTTATAGAATCTTGAAGCTAAAAATGTCTAGAATAATCTAAATGTCAATTGGATAGGATAAAGTAATAGTTACATATAATTTGTCAAATAAAAGGATATTAATAAAAATAAAGGTATTTCTTATGAATATCTCTATAGGCCAGACCTGAATATGTCCCCAGGTAAGTGTGTAATATATGCAAGTCACATTATCTCCAGGTTTTGTTTTTCTCATTCAGATTCTCCTCCTCTGTTTTTTCATGTCCCTATCATGATATTCATCCACTGATTTGTCTGTTTATTTTCTCTTCCCCAATGTTGGATCCTCTATACTTAGCAGTGCCTGCCATATGTTAAGCACTCAGAAAGTATTTCAATAATGAATGAATGTTATGAATGTTTATGAATCTATAAGATAAGGGAGGTGAACTTTAATCTTTATGGGACTTTCCAGCTCAAGTATTATGATTCTATGAAGTCATTTTCAAAGTCCAGTTTAGTAATTTGGCTCTCAATTACCTTGTAATAGAGATTTTTTTAAAAAAAGTTTTGTTCTGGGAAAATAAATTTGATCTCTTAAAGAAAATAATCTGTTCTCCAGAAGCAAATAAAACTGGAGCTTCCTCTATCCCTCAATATCATGATCCCATAAAGATCAAAAGAAAGTAAGGCTCTCTCACACACTACTCCACTGTCATGGCTTTCTTGGCATTTCAATTGTCTGTTCTTTTAAAATCTATCTGCCAATAATGCTATAATTTCAATTGTATAAAATGTATTAATCACCTTGTATAATGTGGCAGTCTGAGTCCTTGCTCTCAAAGAGAGCAATATATTTATCCATCCATCCATCCATCCATCCATCCTTCCATCCATCCATTCATCCTTCCATCCTTCAAATATTTACTAAGCACCCATCGTCATATTTCTGATTCTAAGGTATACACAACCCCCAATCTCTCTTTTTTTTCTTTTGTGGCACTGAGGTTTGAACCCAGGGGCTTTCTACCTCCGAACTACACCCCCAGCCCTTTGTAATTTTTGTGTTTGAAACAAGGTCTCACCAGGTTGCTGAGAATTTCACTACTTGCTGAGGGTGTCCTTGAATCTGCAATCCTCTTGTCTCAGTCTCCCAAGTACTGGGATTACAGACATGTGCCACCATGCATGGCCCCTCAACCCCATTTTAATCAGGACACTTCTTACTGTCAATGGTATATTCTAATTTATATCAGCAGTTTCTTCTTTTTCAGTATCACGCAAAAAAATTAAAAAATGGTGTGTCTTACAATTAATGATATTTTAGGATGAAAGATAGTATGCTTCCAAGCACTATGTTAAGTGGAGTTTTATTATTTGAACTCATGTCTCTGCTTTAAAAAATCAGTATGATTTTTTCACTGGTTCTAAGAAAATATCTAGTTTGATCAGTTTGTAACATTTCTCTTAGAATGAAGTGCCAAGAAAATATATTGTTTTAAAAACATTCACGAGTACATATTTTATCCCATATTTTAAATCATTCTGAAGAGTTATATTAGCTTTTTTTTTTTTTAAATGAGTGACAGGGTAGATAAAGCAGTTGACTTTACATATTTGATATTATTCCTTTTCCAGGTTTAATTATACTTTGTTTAATAATATGCACCAAATACCCTGATTTCCTAATCTAGTTCATTCTGAACCTGTATATATTTAAGAATGCAGATGGCATTAAGATTTATAGGTAGAAAAATTCAAGATAATATGATCAAGAATTGCACACATAGTGTTTTTCAATAATTGAAAATTTGGTCGGGGGGAGGGTAACATGTTGCCTATGATGACAATTTGTGAGGGAAATTAGGAGAGGGGAAAAATCCAAGGTAGTCATTCTGATATGTAATTGGCTGGCCAGTAAGCTGGGGCATCATATTTAAAAAGAGCCTTATACTAATAATTTATTTGGTGGACTGAAGCAGCATGCTGGCTCAAGTGGTAGTTTTTGGGTTGAAGCAATATATAATATTTAAGATAACATATGTTTTGGATATAAGTACCTCATGTGTACCAGGCACTATTCTGGTACAGGATACATACTAGTAATAAGATAGACAAGAACATATATTCCATTTTGGGGAGACAGAAAATAATAAAGATTAATATAATTCAGGGAGGTATATTGTTTTATGAGGAAAATAGTGTGATAAATGATGGAAAAATAGAGACAATCAAAAAAATTCTCTTTGAGGAGATGAGACTTAAAGAAAGAGAAGCCAGAGCTGTAGTCACAGCCTTTCAGAAATCAGGTAGACACTGTTATCCTCCCCCCCCCCCAAGTTGGTCCTGGTGCAACTAAGCTGTCACAAGTTGAAAAATAACCTCGGTACTCTGATGATCTGCTGATTGAGTTGAGAAGTCCATTTCCCTACCCCTTCAATCTTGCTGGCTTCAGGGCCAAAGAATGTGACAGAGTGAATTTTGAGTTCTCAGGTGAGGCCTCTAGAGAATTCCGCTCTTGTGCTTCTAGAAATTCTGATTGTCATGTGAAAAGCTAATTGGCCAAAGAAGGGAACCACATGGAGAGAGGCCCCAATCATCCTAGCTGTCACAGATAAAACCATCATAAGTCAGCTAGTTCTGGCTAGTATGCCAGCTAACTGCAGACCCAGGAGCAAGCCAGCTGAGCTTGGCCAGACCAGAATTGCTTAGCTGAGCCTAGCCAAAGTTGCTGACCTGCCCAAATCATGAGTCAAATAAAGGGTTGTTTTAAGCTACATAATTTTGGAAGTGGTTATGCAGATGAAGTTAGTTGCTACATAAGCTTCTCAGTTTTTTATTTTTTGTTTTTTTACTGGAAGCTGAATCCAGGAGCATTCTACCTCTGAGCTACACCCCCAGTCCTATTTTATTTTTTATTTTGAAACAAGGTCTTGCTAAATTGCTGAGGTTGGTCTTGAACCTGTGATCCTCTTGTCTTAGCCTCCCAAGAACTGGGATTACAGGTGTGTATGATCATGCCAGGCTCACTCAGTCTTATGTTTCAAGATTTTGACTGTATTGAGCCTTCCATTATATCCATTAGGTTGAGGGAAGAAGAAAGACCAGCTTGAGCTTGCCCAAGAGAATACCTGAACCACTAGGATGGTTCTGGAATTAAACTTGCTTTCTTGGTACATCTGGATGGGAAGCAGGAGGCCCAACCCACTCTTGGAAAGTCAAGGATGAAGGAACCTGAGAGATGACATCATTTTTCTTTATAAATGGGGAGATATATATATATATATATATATATATATATATATATATATATATATACATATATGTATGCATATATATATCCTTTAATAACTTTATTTTCTTCTGATCTATCTATCTATCTATCTATCTATCTATCTATCTATCTATCTATCTATATTGGTCCAGATCAGAAGAAAATAAAGTTTAATGGGAAGAGCTCACATTTTGAATGCTAAAGGCCTGAATTCAAATTCTTCTTCTTAAACAACCTTACTTCCCAACTGTGAGTCTTAAAATAATTAGTCTCTAAGGCCTCAGGTGCTCATTTGTAAAGCACATAGAAAACAACCTCTGTGAATGAGCCTGATGGAGAGTCTGGAGAGCCTGGCTGCTCTCCTGGTACTGCCCAGCTTCCCGGCTGCCGTCACTACAGCCCTGGAAGCTTTGTTGCCATCCCTGGGCTTGTATTCACTCTCACCTGAGGTGGCCCCAGCTCCCATCTGGTGTTCACGGTGGTTGGGACTGAGTGGAAGGACATACCATTGTGGGGATTTATTAAACTATACAAAAACTGGTGTGGCATCCTTACAGCCAAAGTTAGGTGACTTGACATCCAATCAAAGTTCATGTTCATGGAAAATGAGAAATTCTTCCCAGGTATGAATCCTGTGATTAATATGAGAAACTCATTGCAGGCTGTAATCTGACACGGGAGTAATATTAATTCAGAACTTGTCATCTAAAGAGCTAAAACCTTGCTTATGATTTTAAAACTCTGAAAACCTTCAATTGAACTGTCTTGGTATGCATATGCTTATTTAAATTGGTACCCATTTTAGGAAATTAACCTTGACATTTACCTGATATTTACTATACCTCATATAAAATACAAAATATATTATCAAGGACATTCATAAAATAATAATATAAAGTAAAATTGGAATTAATAACAAGTCTCTTTTTTATGTGACAGCCTTATTAAGTAATAATTTCCATTGCTTAGCAATTGGGATTATGTTGAAATAGAGTTTGTGTTCCTTTGGGACAATGAGTGCATAGCTCCTGTGAAATGCCAAGAGCTGCAAAATCATCTTTTAAAGAGAATCTCTATGATTTTCCCAGGTCTTTGGTGATTAGGGCCTTGAAATCATAATCAGCATCTAGATAAGAACTTACCCTGTGACTCTGGCATCTTACTGAGGAGAATCCTGTGTAGGTCAAATTTATTTGCTTTTTTCCTCTACTACAAATCTGAATGGTTAATTAATCATCTAACCTCACTGGAATAAGGCAAGATTAAGCAAAATGATTAAAAGGAGTTTTGCACATTTATAAAGATGTTTGAGATATTTTTAATTATATTTAGGGTAGTCTATCTTCTGGTCAACCCAAATGGGGATGAATGTGGTCTTCAGACTCCAGCAAAAATTTCCTAGTGCACTTTCTGCAACTGGTATTTAGTCAAGGTTTGCAGGTTGGGTATTCTGCTCCCATAATCATACCCCAGCAACGTGTAGGGGTGGGAAGAACTAGTTTCTGTTGGAGCTTGGGTGCCTCCTCGCACCAAGTACTCTTTGGAAGTCCAACCCCCTCGTATTTGGAGGCAGGTAGGAAAATGCTTTCCCTGGTGAACTTTGTTCTTCCTTGGAAGTTAGAAAGCAGGGCTGGGAAATAGCTCAGGGGTAGAGAACTTGCCTAGAATATATAAGGCCTTGAGTTTGATTCCTAGCATTGTAAAAATAAAAATAAATTTTAAAAAGTTGTATTTATTTTAGTTAGGCATGGTGGCACATGCATGTAATCCCAGTGCTTGGGAGGCTGAGACAGGAGAATTGCAGGTTAAGGACAGCCTCACAACTTAGCAAGATCCTGTTTTAAAATAAAAAATAAAAAAGGGCTGGGAGTATAGCCCGGAGATAGAATGCTCTGGGTTCAGGCTCTAACACCAACAAAATAAGTAAATAAGTCAATAAGTCAATAAATAAATAGGATTCAGGGTATAGCTCAGAGGTAGAATGCCCTTGAGTTCAATCCCCAGTAGCAGATCCCACCAAGGAAGCAGTGGTGGGCTTTCCCTAGCAACTCGTCTGCCTCTCTCCCCTTTTCACTGATGTGACTGCCTTCTTCACCACTATTCTCCCCACCCCATATGACTGAATTTTGGGATTGACTTACGTAGTAATCCTGATCTAGACCTTTTCTCCCAATTAGATGTAATTGTCCAAGAGAGACCTAGGAATGATGATTTTTGAAAACGATGTTAGCAGTATCTTAATTTAAATATAGAAAAAAAAACATTTACTTGATTTCACTATAGCATGTTGATTCAGTTTGATGCAGTTGACATGTTTTGAAAGACGAAGGGAAACATTCTTGGCTATATCTTTTATTAGATAATTGGTGGCTATTGGTCATATGGCTTCCTCAGTGGCAGAAAGTCAACCAGCTGGTGTTCAGCAACACCTGGGCACATGAACCTAGGTACCTTAATTCTTGGCTCACAAAGGTCACACTAATGTAGTCCCAGTCCCAAAGACAGGATGCTCTGGATTCTTGTAGGAGATCATCTGTATTAAAATCAACATTGGATGGTGCTTCCCCCCCTATAATTTAAATCTAGATTTTTTTTTTTTTTTTTTGCGGTACTGAGGATTGAACTCAGGGGCATTCTACCTCCGAGCTACACCCCCAGGCCTATTTTTTAGTCTTTATTTTGAAACCGAGTCTCACTAAGTTGCGGAGTGCCTCACTAGGTAGCTGAGGCTGGCCTCGAACCCGGATCCTCCGGTCTCAGCCTCCCGAATGCTGGGATTACAAGCGTGCGCCACCACGCCCGGCTGTAAATCTAGATTTTTAAAAATGAATTTTTCAGGAAGAAATGAAAAAAAATTCATGCCATTACTATGGCAACTAGTTCTCCAATAGACCAAAGGAAGTGCAAGTGACAGGACAAAACTAGAGTAGAGCAATGGGAAGTCTCTTTCCCATTCAAAACAGGGAATCAGTAACCCTCTAGCACTCAGAGAGAAGCAAGTCCATTGTAATGTGCATGTTCTAAGAATTCAATCTCATCTATATACATTACTTGTATCTGAACATCTCCTCTTTCTGCCAAAAATTTATAGTATTGGTATATGTCCCAATCCAAAATCTCACTGTTAGAACTCAGATTTTCAGGTCTCTCGGTTAGTCTCACTTTTTCCACTGGAATACCTTCATTTTTTTCCAGATTATCAGCAACTGTGAATAGAAACAAGCCAGAGAACAGCTAGAAAACATGCTGTTAGAGATAACAGTCAGCTTAGAGGAAACAGTTAGACTCATGCTGCTTAAATTATGCAGAAGTCTGATGTACTGACAGAGAGGGAAGATCCATGGGAAATAGAAATTTGCCAATTTCTGTTTATTTGGTTCTGAGAAAAATGCAAGAAACCCAGATTTTCATTGCAACTCATATAAATCAACATATTCAAGCCGGGCGTGGTGGCACACGCTTGTAATCCCAGCATTCGGGAGGCTGAGACCGGAGGATCTGGGTTCGCAGCCAGCCTCAGCTACTTAGTGAGGCACTCCACAACTTAGTGAGACCCGGTTTCAAAATAAAGAATAAAAAATAGGGCTGGGGGTGTAGCTCAGAGGTAGAATGCCCCTGAGTTCAATCCCCAGTTCAATACCGCAAAAAAAAAAAAAAAAAAAAAAAAAAAAATCAACATATTCAGACTCTCCTGAAGATCTTGGCCAAGAAGTTCAAGAGAAGAAATTTTTAGAAACAGATAACTGACTCCCTCTCCCATTGACTTTTCCTGGGAGTGAAAGTACTATATAAGAATAATAACCACTTTTTAATTGTTTCTTATGTATAGTCTAAAAATAAAGATGAAGATAAATATGCTTGGATATTTGCAGTTTGAAATATATGTCTAATAATTCCAGTTTCATTAAACATATGAAATGATTTTGTTACATATAGCATCTTAAATTCAAAAGCAGTTTTTCCCTCTTTATTTTCTCTGATCCCAATTGTGCCAAAGGTAAATGATTAGATGTCATTCTGATTACAAAACTTGATGAAATGGATTTTACATTATTCAGTTTTTATAAAACTATTTAAAACTCTGTTATGTAATCTGTTTCAGTGATGTTGCAAGATGAAGTGTTATAGACAACTTTGAAAGTGATTCTAGGAACATTGTTAGCCTGGTGCTCGATCTTTTTTTGTAGAAAAGGATATAGTAATGAAATGATGATTTCCTGCACTGTTCTCAAAGTGCAGTGATAGATATCACCAGTGTATGTGCCTCACATTCATTTCCTTAAGAACTTTTAACACCACTTCTCATATTTTAAATGTTATAGTTAGGGGAACTGCTTATTTACTAGTTCTACCTTAAAATTCTCAGCTTAAGAAATGAACATCAGCCGGGCATGGTGATGCACACTTGTAATCCTAGTACTTGGGAGACTGAAGCAGGAGGCTCACAGGTTTGAGACCAGCCTCAACAACTTAGCAAGACTTTCAACAACCTAGCAAGATCCTGTTTCATATAAAAAATTAAAAAATGGCTGGGGCATAGCTCAGAGGTAGAAAGCCCCTGGGTTCAATCCCCAGTACCACACCAACACACACCAACACACACACACACACACCCCCCCCCCCCCCCCACACACACACACACACAAATGAATATCAAAAGAAAAAGTAAAACAGAAATGTTTGGGGATATATACTAACAAAAATAAAAGATGAGTATCACTGGTTAAGAATTTTTGAAAAATAACCTTAAGGAAATAAATTTGCAGGGTATTAAAAGTTTTATTACAAAAGATATTGAAAGAATATATTTAATATTTTCATATATTTGTGTCAATGGCATCAATTAACTTTTTAAATTGCTTGAAAACTTATCTGTTTTTTTTTGTGGCTCAGGGGATTGGACTCAAGTTTTTGTGCATGCTAGGCAGGCACTTTACCCCTAAACTACCCCCAGTCCCAAGTCTGTTTATCTTAAAATAAATTATGAAGATTACTTACTATAATCTGCTACTTTCTTGTAATGATTTAGGGCAACTTCACAATTCTGTAGAACATTGATTCCTGACAAATATCTATACCCCTAAAACACAAGTATGTATATTTTTAATATTCAGATAATGCTGTATAATACACCTACTTTGGCCCAAGAATATTTCATTTACAAACCAAAATCATCTGGGACATCATGCTTCCTCCAGCACTTCCAAAGGTATAATATATCAGTGCCTAAGATAAAAAAATCAAAATAATTAGTTTTTAATTTTTTTGTGTGTGGTACTAGGGATGGAACCCAGAGGCATTCTATACCTCCAGCCCAATTTTACTTCTTATTTGAAAACAGGGTCTCGCTAGGTTGATGAGTCTCAGTACTGGCAGAGACTGTCCTTGAACCTGAGATCCTCCTGTCTCAGCCTCCCAAGTACAGGGATTGCAGGTGTGCGCCACTATAGTCAGCTTAATTTTTAAAATTTGAAACTCAAATCATTCATTGTTTTTTTCCCCTCCTACCCCAACAATGAATCTTGAGCTACTTAAAAATGAATTCCAAATTTTACTGGTCTGTTAAGAAAGCTGCTGTTTATTGGCAAGTGATCAGGCTATGCAGTCTGTGATAATAGTATTGTATATATTTAATCACTAAAATCCCTATAGAGTAAACATTACCTACCTTCAATAGAGAACCTGAACTATATTTAAGAAACCTGTGGTAGAAGAATGCTGTTTTTTCTGTTGGACTGGTGCTTCTAACAACTGCAGAAAAGTGAGCCCCTTGACTTACAGAATAGATTCTGTTCAGTGTGTCTTTTAGAGAAATCAGTTTTGTTCCAGAAAAAAAAATAGGATTTTTACCTTGGCTTGATCATATTCCATTCCTATTCCATAAGAAGACAAAAATCCTAATGCCTAAGTACAAAAAAAAAAAAAAGTGAAACTCAATCAATTTGTTCCACAAATTCTTTATATTAATATCAATAAGGGATACTTCAAATGTCTGTTCCATAATAATTGTATTGTTAATTTATTTCTTATGCTCTACAAAGTGCTTTTGTTAAGGCTGTAAGATTTTGGGAAAGGTCACAGTGGTGGGAGGATTGTATTACATGTGAATTGGTATTTTGTGTTTTCCTTTCTTGGGAATAAATTTTTTCCATCAATATTTTAAAAATTGAATGCAGATACTTATAATTCATATTTTAAAATAAAATAGAATTGGTATAAAATATTCAAACAGTAAGAAGCATGTTGAATAAAAAGTGAAAACTTGAGCACAGAGCAAGATTGCAGAATTGGAAGCCTCAGCCCACAGCCCCTCTCCCCCCAGGAGGCAAAAGCCTTGGCGACAATCCAGATCCCAGTGAAGAAGTCACAGGACATCAGGGTAAAGCCCCATACTGAAAACAGGGATATTTAAGTCTGAACAGATGGTTCTCAACTCAGGATGATTTGGCTTGTGAGTTTTCAGCTTCACCATGGTGAACAAGCAAGATGCATTCAGTAGAATCTGCACTTTGAGTTTTGGTTTTTGCTTTGGGTAGTGCTGTGGGGTACAGTACTCTACGGGGACGCTGGGCAGAACGGAGGTGCAGCTTGCACTTAGCCATGTGAGCGCTAGTGTGAATGGCAGACACTGCGGTGTACTGTGTTGCTAAGCTACAATTTTCAGCAGGTGATGTGGATTAAATGCATTTTGACTTACAGTTTCAACTTTTGATGGGTTTATTGGAATGTAATATCGCTCAAATTAATTTCTTCCAGCACCTTTCTACTGTGAACTATTCTTGGTCCTTATCTGGACTATTGCAATAGTATTCAGGCTTATTCAATCTCTCCTGTCCACTCTTTATCTGTCCATTACTGTCACCACTCTACATTTACCATTAGCAAGCCCACATTTATATTTTTTCATCTAGTTCATGAAAACATCATATAAGACTTTGTCAAATGTCTAAAATCAAGATACATCAAGGTCTGATAATTTAATCTACTTATAAAATGAGTAATTTCTTAAACTTCTTATTACAAATTCAAGGACAAAGATCTGTTACTGTGTGTGTGTGTGTATGTGTGTTACAGTGGGTTGAACCTAGGGGTGTTCTATCACTGACCTACATCCCCAACCCTGTTTTGTTTTTTATTTTGAAACAGGGTCTCATTAGGTTGCTGAAAGTCTTGCTATGCTGCTGAGGCTGTGCTCAAACCTGGGATCCTCCTGTCTCAGCCTCACAAGAACTGGGATTGTAGGTGTGTACCATGAGGCCCAACTTCTATATTTAAAATGGTTAAATTGGCTCTTTTTAATGGTTTTATAGTTCTTTTTATTTACTTTTTAGATATACTTTTATTGGTGCAATATAGTCTCACATCATAATGTAAATCCTGTATAGTGATATATATGCATATAGCAATTGGTGGGCTTTCCGCCAGCTCCCTCTACAACCCCCTCTTCACTACACAGGATACTGAGATTGACATTGGTATTTTCACATATGTACATAAAGCTGATGGTAGTCATTCCTTCATTGATCCTCACTCTTCTTCTTCTTCCCCTTCCCCTAGACTACCTCCCTGGCTGATTTTTCTAGGTCTGTGAAGAATGAAATTGCTATTTTGGTAGTGGTTGCATTGACTCTAGAGATCACTTTTGGTAGACTGACCATTTTGATAATATTTATTTTGCCTATCCAAGAGCAAGGGAGATCTTTCCATCTTCTAAGATATTCACTTTCTTCCTTTAGTGTTTTATAATTCTCATTGTAGAGGTCTTTGATCTCCTTGATTAGGTTTATTCCTGGGTATTTGATTGGTTTTGAGGTCATTGTGAATGGACTTATTTCCTGGATTTCTTTTTCAGTAGATTCATGGTTGGCATATAGAAAAGCTACTGATTTTTTTTTTAATTGATTTTGTATCCCACTACTTTGTTAAATCTATTAATCAGCTCTAGTAGTCTTTCAAGGTTTTTGGGTCTTCTAAGTATAGGATCATGTTATCTGCAAATAGAGATAATTTTAGTTCTTCTTTTCCTATTTGAATTCCTTTGATATCTGTCTCTTGTCATCACTTTGGCAAGAATCTCAAGGATTATATCGTAAAGGAATGGTGATACTGGGCATCCTTGTCTTGTTCCTGATATTAAAGGGAATTCTCACAGTTTCCCCCATTCAATTTTTGGCTTTGGGTTTGATGTATATTGCCTTAATGATGTTGAAGTAAGTCTCTTCTACAGTGTTTTTTTTTTTTTTTTTAACATGAATGGGTGTTGGATTTTTGGCCGAGTATGTGGTCTATTTTGGAAATGGTTCCATGAGCAGCTGAGAAAAATGTATATTCAGCTATTGTTGGTTGGAATATTCTCTATATGTCTATTAGATCCATTTGGTTTATAGTGTTCTTTAGTTTGTAGAGTTTTACTCATCTTTTCCCTGGAAGATGGATCTAGTGAGGTAAGTGATGTGTTGAAGGCTCTCAGTGTTATTGTATTTGGGTCTATTTGAGACCTGATGTCCCAAAAAGTTTGTTTTATAAAAGTGGGTGGACTCAGATTTGGGGCAAAAATGTTTACTGTCATTACATCTTCTTGTTGGATTGTTCCTTTTATTAATAAGAAGTGCTCCACTTTGTCTCTTCTGATGTGTTTTAGCTTAAAGTCTGCTTCGTCAGATAACAGTGTCGCTACCCCTGCTTGTTTTCAATCTTCATTTGCATGGCATATCTTTTTCCACTCTCTTGCCTTTAGCCTATGGATATCTTTGCCTATAAAGTGAGTTTCTTGCAAGTGGCATATAGTTGGATTTTGTTCTCTAATCCACATGGCCAGTTTATGCCTTTGACATTCAGTGTGATTGGCATTTGACATTCAGATGATTTTTGTTTTCTTTCATTTTGAGTTCTATTTTCTGTCTCATGTAGTGTTATTTCTTCATCACTTAGTTGCCCATCTCATGGAGTTTTCCCCTTTTCTGGTTCTGGTATTTGCTTCTTTTTTCTTCTTTGTGCTTTATTTCTTTAAGTGTTTTCTTTAGTGCTGGCTTGGTAGTCATGAATTCTTTTAGTTTCTGCTTGTCTTGGAATGTTTTTATTTCTCCATCAATTTTGAATGATAGCTTTGCTGGATACAGCAGACTTGGTTGGAAGTTATTTTCTTTCAGGGTCTGAAGTACATCATACCAGCCCCTCCTGGCTTTCATGACGTGGGTTGGGCAGTCTGAAATGATTCTTACTGTCATGTCTCTGAATGTCACCCGTTATTTTGTTCTCACTGCTTTTAAATTTTTTCCTTGGCCTTTATGTTAGTCATTTTCATTATTACATGACATGGGGAAGTCCTTCTTTGATCTTGTCTTGTTACTATTCTGAATGTCTCCTGTACATGGATGCCCAAGTCTTTTTGTATGTTTGGGAAATTCTCTGATATTATTTTTCTGAAGAGGTTTCTGATACCCTTGGTTTGTGCTTGTAGACCTTCTTTAATGCCTATTATCTGTAAGTTAGGTAGATTTATATAGTTCTATATTTCTTGAACATTCTGGTTGTACTGTATTATCTTCTCTATATTGTTGACTGTATTTTCAGTTTTGAATGAGCTGTTTCCCAAGAGTGATACTCTATTTGCCATATGGTCTAGCCTCCCAGATGTGGTTTCTGTTGAGGTCTTTATTCATTTATTGACTCCTTCATTTCTCTCAAGCCTTTTTGGTTCTTACTTAGGGTCTCAATTTATCTAATCATATGTTCTTTCATTTCCTGTGCCCTTTCTCTGATTTCATTTCTGAGACCTTTGGTCATATTGAAGATCAAAATTCAGAATTCTCCTTCCGGCATTTCCTGGAGCCAAGTATTGGTGATCTCCCTTGTTGAATCATGGGAGTTTATTGTTTCCTCTCTGTTCTTAATTCTCATGTTGTCAGAGTTCTCAGGTTTGTATTTCTGCTGTCTTGGCATCTTCTTCCTCTTTGTGTGTGAGTCCTGTGTCTGTTATCTCTTTATATTAAGGTCTATGCTGGGGGTATATATTTGCCTTTACAAATCTGTCTCATATAATCATACTTTTGAGGTTTTCCCCCAGAGCCTCTTTAAAAAGATATAGTTCTTAGTGCAGGCAAATAGGAGTCTCTGATTGGCTGCAGGCTGCCTTCCAGTCCTCGCTCTTTGTGATGCCTCCAATTCCATTGCATTTCAAATGACATTCTTTTGTTGAGTTCTGGCTGTTTTTCTTCCCTTACCAAGAAGCAGTCTTCCCGCTAGTTGAGTTCTGAGTCTTGGAGCAACTGAAATGCATTGTCTCCCTCTATTCCACCACCTTTAATCCCTGAGTTAAATTGACTCTTTTTACAGACATTTCTAGCCAACATAAGCTTTTTTGTTCTTATTTTTTACAATTTTTGGCAAATGTTGGTTCTGCTCAATTTAAAATCTGGTTCAGTTATGCAGAAGTTTTGACAGTAAACAGATGTACTGACTTTTTAATGAGAAAATGGAGGTACATTTCTGTTCATTTGAGCTTGTATGTTAAGACACCTTCACCAGCACCACAGCATTTTGGGAAGAACTTAGCACAAGCTTTGGTCTGATTCTTCTGGAAAAGTGTGTGAGCTTGTGAAGTCATGAAGTGGATTCTGTGGAGTAAAAGCTCCATTTGTGACTGGGTAAGGGAGTGTACCTCTGTATAAAGCTCACTCTAAAAAATAAGGATTCCAATCAAGATTTTACCAGCCTAGAAGAAATAAACTACACTCATACATCCTGTGTCATTAGCAGGAAAATAACAATAAGTGATTTTGAATTAATTCAACTTTAAATTATTTTTATTTTTATATATTTTTATTTTATATAAACCAAATTTATATAAAACTTACTTTTATACATATTTATATATTTTATATAAATTTATTTATGTTATATTTGTTATGTTTTTTTTTTGTTTTTGTTTTGCAGTACTGGGAATTGAACCAGGGGCATTCTACTTACAAGTTACACCCCTAGCCCTATTTTTTATTCTTTATTTTGAAGCAGGGTCTCACTAAGTTGCAGAGGACCTCACTAAGTGGCTGAGATTGGCTGCAAACCTTTGATCATCCTGTCTCAGCCTCCAAGTACTGGGATTATAAATATGTGCCACCACATCTGGCTTATTATATATTTTTATTCTTATGATATTTATAGCATGCCAGGGCCAAAGGTAGTTGAAAGGTGGTATGGAATATCATGTAGTAAAATGTACTGATCATTGCTATCTCTGTCCTATTCTATAACACTTGGGCATTGTCAGCTAACAACTTTACAATCATCAGCTTTTTGTATTCAGTCTTTTTCTGAGATAAGGCTGAGATGAAGTGAGTGGATTATAGAATGATTAAATCTTGATCCAGTAAAAAGAAATATTGTGTATCACAAAACAAACTACAAAACAGTGGTGACCTCAGTGGCACTTTCAGTGTTTTTTAAAGGTCAAGCTCTGCAAATTGGATTGTTTATAAGGCTCGTTTTGAACTCAACCACTCTGCCATGGTATTAAGGAAGTGTTAGAGTTGCTGGGGTTTGAAGGGAGATTAAGTATGAGAAGAAGTGTAAGTTCAGTGTAAGGAGATTTTTATCGCATTTCCAAGTAAATTACTCAGGTTCCATACTAACAATTTAAAAATGCAATATTCCTCCTTTTACTCTTTATGTAAGAAATTATTTAAGGAAGCCCGGCGTGGTGGTACAGGCTTGAAATCCCAGCATTTGGGAGGCTGAGGCCAGAGGATCTGGGTTCGCAGCCAGCCTCAGCTACTTAGTGAGGCCCTCTGCAACTTAGTGAGACCCTGTTTCAAAATAAAGAATAAAAAAAAATAGGGCTGCGGGTACACCTCAGAGGTAGAATGCCCCTGAGTTCAATCCCCAGTACTGCAAAACAAAACAAAACAAAACAAAACAAAACAAAAAGAAACCCAGAAGTTATTTAAGGAGAAAAAAGATTAGGCAACTTTCCTTTAATTATTGTATGAAGCTTGAAAGTACCTCTGATTATTACGTTTTGCTCAAATTGCATACCAAAGAAAAATGTGAATAAACTTTAATAAGCAACTCAGACTATCTGAACTCTTAATACAAAAAGAGCATTAACGTCAAGAAGAAATGCCCTACACAGGTAATCCTAGCATTATCAAAGTGATCATTAGGTTAATACTAAAAATGATTTTTTCCAGCAGTAGCATAGTGCTGATAACTATATCTTTCCATAAAACATTTCATTAGTTCATATTTGAAATATGTGAAGAATTCTTCATCCACTCCATTACTATCACTGCTCTCAACCTACCATTATCAAGCTCACATTTTCATATAGTTCATGAAAATGTCATGTGAGACACAGTCAAATGTCTAAAATGAAGATACATCATGATGTACAATAAATCAACTCAGGAAATGAGTAATTTCTTAAATACTTATTACGATTTCAAGGATAAAGATCTATGTTAAAGATCTATGTGGAGTCTATGTGGAATCTTTCCCACTGATATAGCATTATTCTAGAATCACAAAGCATGGTAAAACATGCAGTCACTCCTATCTTTCTCTTTTGTATATCAGTTATTTTACATTATAGAATGGATTTTCTTTTCTTTTTTCAGTACTGGGGATTGAACTCAAGGGCCTTGTGCATGCTAGGCAAGCATGCTGCCATTGAGCTACGTCCCCAGCCCTGGATTTTCTTACAATTCATAGTAAGACTGTTTTGAACTATGTAACCAAAGAAGTGCATGCATCTAAGTTAATTTTTTGATAGCAAAGATAGTACATTTCAAGGCATAGAACATATAGGGGGGAAAAAAATCTGGATTTTTTTTTTCTCCCAGTACTGGGGATTAAACCCAAGGACTCTCTATCCAACCTACATTCCCAACCCTTTTTATTTTTTTTTATTTTGAGACATTGTCTCACTAAACTGCCCAGGCTGGCCTGGAACTTGAAGTCCTCCTGCCTCAGCCTCCTGAGTTGCCACCACAAATAGCTCAGAAAAGTATTTTTGTTTGTTTGTTTGGTACTGGGGATGGAATCAAGTTATACCCCCAACCTGATTTTATTTTTCATTTTGAAACAGGGTCTCACTAAGTTGCAAAGGGCCTGGCTAAATTGCCAAGGCTGGCTTCGAACCTGTGATCCTTCTGTCTCAGCCTCCCAAGTACTGGGATTACAGGCCACCACTACCATGCCCAGGAAGAGTGAATCTTTCCAAGTCTGAATT
The DNA here is from genome assembly GCA_004027655.1 of Graphiurus murinus. NCBI lineage: Eukaryota > Metazoa > Chordata > Mammalia > Rodentia > Gliridae > Graphiurus > Graphiurus murinus. The sequence continues at coordinate 22,905 of PVLC010021199.1, forward strand.
TTTGCCTTCTAAATGAGAACCAGAGAAATAAAAAATACACAACTCATCTACTTCCAGCCTGATAAGACACAATATCTTACAAGATATCTTTTGGTATGACTGAAAATTCCTCAATTTCTACAATTTTTATGGACACAATTAATGAATAGTTCTCATTATTTGGAAGATACAGATTCTTTGAAAATAAATTTAGTGGACTGGATTTATAACCTTAATTACTTTTGTTGCCCTTATCAGGATTTCCTTCAGTTCATTTGGATTTTTGCTAGGTGAACCATTCAAACTGTATGGAAAAAAAAAATATGCCTCCTTTCCTTCATCCAGCTTCCCTGCATACAATAGCCTGCAATTACATCCCCTACCTCCTCAGTGCCACTTTATGAGTTCTTATCTTTTGTTTTGTTTTTCTTTATTAGTTTGGGTCTGTTCTAGCTCTCTGACACTTTGGGCTCCTTTAAGGATTATATTTCAGTATTTTTTTATTGTTCTTCCATTTTCCCTGAGAGATGGTAGGTGTCTTCATTCTCTCTTTCTCTGTCTTCTCTTTCTATCTTCATCTCTCTCATTTTCTTTCATTATCATTCTGTCACATCCCAGCTTCTTTGGCTACATTTCTGTTGTGGCATTGTTTCCACAGTTTCCAGAAATATTTCCAGTAGGGTAGGCAGGATTCCTTTATCAGATTGGCACAAACAGGAGAAGAATGATGGTTACCTACCAGTCCTATTAGAAGGTTATGATCAACATGGCCTGTGGCCAGCCTGGTCCCATCATCCTTCCATTGAATTAAGCATTCTTTGTGGCACAAAATCTTTTTAAGTAGCTGCTCTTTGTACAAGGAAATAAATCAACTGCAAAAGGACTTGCTATTGGAGACACACTTCCTATGGTGATGACAGGGATGATAGTCAAAATATAGAATTAAATGCAGCTGTTGTGCTGGAGCGGGATCCTGGAGGCTCCCTGCTCAACCAGATGCTAGATCATTAGATCATAGTTTCAGGGGAAGACAGTATGAGTGAGGAATAGAGTGTCCAGGATGTCAGGGAAGGCAGAAGAGGGACTTAGGTAGAGGTGTTTTGTTTGTTTGTTTGTTTGTTTGTTTAACCAATGGATAGTGAAACATTTCAGAAATAAATATCTCAGGTAATTGTCAGCCTTTTGGATTGTAAATCTGTTCTCACTCACATTCTTCATGAGACCAAACATATGTATCCTAGACAGATATCCCTATTTTACTTGTGAGGAAATTGAGACTTAGAAGTCACAGATATAGTGCTGCAGCTGAGATGTAAATTGAGCACTGACCCCGAAGACAAAGCTACTGAGACTAAAATTGCTACACAGCAGTACCTGCTAGTGCTCTAAGGGCTCTTGCAGATATTGTTTCTCTATTACAGCAACCTTATGAAATATTACAAATCGTTATTATCAATCTCTTTTCCAGGCTTGGGAAATCTGAAGTTTGGAGACATAACTTCTACAGGGATGCCAAAAAAATAAACAAAAGGTGGAAGACCTGTTAGGGTGCAGAATCTGGAGTCGTGGTCAAACCTTCTGATTCGGGAATCCCTGCTCTGCTACCACACCTTGCCACCCCGAAGCCTGTTAACTGTACATTTTCTAGAACACTGTCCCAACAGTGCCTGCTCTTCTCTAAAGAGATGGTTATGACAATACACGACCAGTGGTCACACACACAGAGCTGTTCTGTTCTTCCTAGCCTTAGGTTAGCACTCAGACAATTCTAGTATTCCATCTAATTCCCCTTAAAGACAAATGATGAACAGTCAGATTAGAGGGTGGTCTAAAGACATGAAATAACCACATTAACTAGAGTAACACTAAACAAGATGTAAGTGACTAGAGGTAACCACATTAACCAAAGGAATTAACTAGATGCAACAACCACATGGACAAGAGTGAAACTTTGACTTCAACTCTAAATCTGTGTGTTTTATATATCACTTGTATTAATGTGTAATTTTTCTCTGGAAGTACTATTTTGATTCTGTATCAAATTCTTTTTTAAAAGATAGACAAGTAACATCTTTGATATTGCCTTTATCCAACATTCTAGACTGAGTGCAAATGTCACTTCTTCCTTTACCTGCTTCAGACAGAACTAATCAGACTCTTTTTTTGGGCCTGTAGCACTGTATGTATGCCTTAACTGTAGTTCACCTAAATTGTGCTACAATTATTTGTTTATATTTCAGGTTGACCCAGAGGAAGAACTTTAACCCCTTAATCTTTTTTCTCCATCTATTCAACAACACTAATTAACTAAGGCTGTCTGGATCTCTAAAATGATGTTGATCTGTATGTATTTACATGGAAAGACATCTATGATATATTATCAAGTGAATAAAGAGTGGCAAATAAGTATAATATGATTTTTGCAAAATAATAACTATATAATCACAAGAAAAATTCTAGGAGAATAATATGGGAACTGTAATATTATTTATATCTTCTTGTCTAACTGAAACTTTATATCCTTTCCCAATTTCCAACCCCTCATATCATTTATTTATTTATTTTTCTTGCTGTGTTGGGGATTAAACCCAGGGCCTCACTCACACTAGGCAAGCACTCTACCATTGAGATATCCTCCCACTGTTTTAGTTTTAGTTTTTATTTTCACACAGGGTATTTTTCTTTTTCTTTTTCTTTTTTTTTTGCAGTACTGGAGATTGAACACAGGGGCATTTTACCTCTGGGCTATGCCCCCAGTCTTATTTTTTATTCTTTATTTTGAAACAGGGTCTCATTAAGTTGTGGAGGGCCTCACTAAGTAGCTGAGGCTGGCCTCGAACCTGGATCCTCCTGTCTCAGCCTCCCAAGTACTGGGATTACAGGTGTGTGCCACCACGCCTAGCTGAGACAGGGTATTATTAAATTGCTCATACTGACTTCCAACTTGGGATCCTCCTGCCTCAGCCTCTTCAGTTGCTGGAACTACAGGTGTGCACCACCATGTCTACTTTATGTATTTTTTAAATAATAATTACATCGTTTTGCGTGTAGAACTGAATGCCTTCACACATTATTTTAATCCTCACAATAACTTCACTAAGTCATTTGTCATTAATTAATAACTCGTTCAACTTGTATTTCTTGTCTCAGACACTTGTGCTAAATGTTAGAGATACATGTTTTGCCATTATCTTAACTTTATGGATGAAGAGTAGAGAGGTTGCCCTACCCTTCAGTGGTCTTCTGGTCCAGATTCTTTTGGCTCAACTAAATATACAGACTCACAGGAATCCCACAGAATACATTTGCCACGTCTATCCAGATGACTAGGACTCAGGCGCCACAGTGTGCACCATCAGTCTCTGCAGCAGTTCACACTGTCCTTCCAGAGCCATCGCCTTGGATGAGACCCATACTGGGTGGATGTGCATGCCACTTGATGTAAAAGCCTCCCTCTCTATGTAACACCTCCACAGACATAGCGCATAGAGTTCCCATAAAAAGTACTACCACCATTGTGTTTTATGGTTTGTTATAGTTTCTCCACTCTAAAGGCAGTTTGCCAGTCAGAGGCCATTTCTGATTTAGCAGTGCTAGCTAAAAACATAACATTTTATTCCTATCAGATTACCTGGGAACCAGAACTAGAGAATGAACCAAAGGTCAAATGTCAAATTCTCTTGCAGAAGGAGAGAGGGTTTTGTTAGGTAGATAAGCCAATAAGCAAGTGTTCTAGTGGATTAAGACTTAGGTCTGTTTGACACCAGAGCCTAGTTTCTGCAACCTTATTGGATGGTTAAAAAAAATGTCTGGGGGGAAATTTTAGATTACTTTTGAATTTAGATTTTTTTTTTGCTTAATGGTCATGAATTTCTTTTGTATTCAGAAAAATGTTTTCATTAAAAAAGATGATAGCAACATGAAAATATGCTTTTGCTAAAGCATTAAGTGAAAGCCAGAAATAAAACGATATGTGGTTTTGAATTGTGATTACCATGATATAAAAAAAGAGATGTATATAGAAAGAAGCTAAGTAAAAATACAAAGCAGTCCTAACAGTGGTTGTTTTAGGGTGGTTGGCTTGTGAAGGGATTTTTCCCCCCATTCTCTGGATTTTCTATGAAATGGTAATGTTATTCCTGGGATAAAATGAAACACATATATTAAAATAGAAGAGGAAATGTATTTAGCTTATAAAATATTGGAAATATAAAAATTAGGCAAACATATCACCCTAGAATAATATATTTGATTACATATTTTTTCATGTAGGTGAATACATTCTGTATAAAATTTAACTGTGTTAGGGGTTCAGAGGTCTCAAATGTTCTTGAAACACACACAGGGAAGTGAATGATAGGCAGGTGGATTAGAGAACATTTTTGTTCTGTTTCTGAAAGTCACCCAGGGAGTTTGAACAATTTCCCCAGGGTTCCTGCTGTGTTCTTGGCCAGACACCACTATTCCAGTGTATCAGGGTACCCTCCCCAGGTCTGGGTTCATGCGAGAGTTAGACCGCTGTTGCTCAACTCCTTTTATATGTTATTTCAGGATGAAGCTATTTAAGGTTTCGCTTTCTTTCAAAACTCACGTTTTGGGCTTTATATGAGCCTTCTTTAGCCAAGGACTCATATAATTGGATAGCTGCTGTTATATTTTGCATGCCAAAATTTCCAAATAGCAAAGCATCAGCCATTTTCTCCATAGCATTCAAATTTCCCATGTCAGCTGCTTTGGCAAAAAGGATGTAGGCTCTGTTTCAAGAATATAAAGTCAGAAGGTTGATTTATAAAAATGAAATCTCCTGCTCCCTTCTTCATACGACTTCTGCCTAACCAGTAGGACCTAGTTGTTACTGCTACTCATAGTGCGGTTTAGCTGAAGTCCACTCCATCTCTAGAACAGTGCATTTTCTTCATCTCTAGATAAAGTGAGATTTTAATTTCAAATAATGAAGATGCTAAAAAAGAGTATATAGGAGATACCGTGCTTCAAGGTTATATACCAAGTGAAGTGAAAAATTGAGGCACTTTATTCTAAAATACTGAGCTGCTACCCCCATTATTTATAAATAGTTGTTTTATAAGATGAATTCTGAAAAAATATAAGAATAATCAAAATTACAATGTGACATCCAGGTAGTTTATATCATGAGAATGATGATATGTTTATGTCTCAAAATAATATTCTCTTTTTTTTTTTTTTTTTTTTTTTGCGGTACTGGGGATTGAACTCAGGGGCATTCTACCTCCGAGCTAGACCCCCAGCCCTATTTTTCACTTTATTTTGAAACCAGGTCTCACTAAGTTGCGGAGTGCCTCACTAGATAGCTGAGGCTGGCCGCGACCCCGGATCCTCCAGTCTCAGCCTCCCGAATGCTGGGATTACAAGC
>PVLC010021200.1:8716-28376 GCA_004027655.1 Graphiurus murinus
GGTGGCGCACGCTTGTAATCCCAGCATTCGGGAGGCTGAGACCGGAGGATCCGGGTTCGCGGCCAGCCTCAGCTACCTAGTGAGGCACTCCGCAACTTAGTGAGACCCTGTTTCAAAATAAAGAATAAAAAATAGGGCTGGGGGTGTAGCTCGGAGGTAGAATGCCCCTGAGTTCAATCCCCAGTACCGAAAAAAAAAAGAAAAAAAAAAGATAAAAATAAAATAGGGCTGAGGGTGTAGCTCAGAGGTAGAATGCCCCTGGGTTCAATTCCCAATACCATTAAAAAAAAAAAGAAGAAGAAGAAAGAAAGATGAAATTGACAAAGATTTAATATATTACGGAGTACAATGTGATGACTTGCTATATGTGTGCCCTGTGTACTAATTAATTAGCACAAATTAATGAAATGAACACATCCATCACCACCCACACATGCCAGGCTGTCTTTGAAAGCCAAGAGGGCTTTTCTCCAGCAACCCACTTGTGCTTCCAGTCAGTTACCGAGAAAGCTATTTGCTATTGTATTATTGATGGTAATCTGAGTCTTTTACTATAAAATAGGCTTTTTTAAATTTATATATTTTCCAGTGCTAGAGAATAAACCCAGTGCCTCACACATGCTATAAAGTTGTATTTTATTTATTTATTTATTTATTTATTTATTTATTTATTTATTTTTGTGGTGCTGGGGATAGAACCCAGGGGCATTCTTCCTTCGAGCTACACTCCCAGTCCTATTCTATTTTTATTTTGAAACAGGGTCTCTCTAGGTCGATGAGTCTCACTACTTGCTAAGGCTGTCCTCGAATCTGCAATTCTCCTGTCTCAGGCTCCCAAGTACTGGGATTACAGGCGTGTGCCACCATGCCCAGCTTTTTAATTAATTTTTTTAAAAGGTACTGTACAAGTCTTTTGAGGCCTTGGAGAGATTGTAACAGGGATTCAAGCCCAAGATTAACACCCTCAAAAATGTTGACTTCAACCCTAGTAAATCTGTCTCCACTCTGCCTCCTCCCAAAACTGTTCCCAGCGGAAGGTTCTATTTTTAATGGCCTTCCTTGGTAAGGTACTTGAGAAACAACGTTTCCTGCAATGATTCATCCTTTCTTCCTAGAAAGGAAGAACTGTGGATTCCTAGAGCACAGGCTGTTTTAAAAACAAAGCTGGGCACTTCAGGCCTGAGCCTTCCCTTGCAGGAGGGGAGCCCTCCACTGGGGCCCACGCCCAGGTGTGGTTTTAAAAGCAGGCAGCTGAGGTCCTGACGCCTGGAAGGTGCGCCTCCTGCTTCCAACTTTCCAGCGGCGCCACGGTGCTCCAGGGCTCAGCAACTGTGTGAGGGGAGAGGAAGGAACTCGTCTGTGAGTTCACAAGCATCATGCTGGGCGATTTGCAGGCGGGCACGGACCCTCGCCACCATGCCAGCCCATACTCCATTTGGCCGATGAGTAAACTGAGACTTGGAGAAATTATAAGCCAAGTTCACACAGCTGATAACAGAAAAGCCAGAATTTATGCCCAGATCTGTCTTATTGCAAAGCCTTGGTTCTTTCCAAATGGTACAGTTTATTTAGAGTTTGGATTGGGGGGGGGTTGTTGTTGCTTTTTTTTTTTTTGGTACTAGGGATTGAACCCAGAGGCGTTTGACCTCCAACGTACACCCTGAGCCTTATTTTATTTTTATTTTTAAGCAGGGTCTCACTACATTGATGAAAGTCTCACTACTTGCTAAGGCTGTCCTCCAACTCATGATCCTCCAGTCTCAAGTACTGGCATTACAATCGTGGGCCACCATGCCTGGCTTGCAGTTTAGATCCTGCATGTCTCCCAAAGGCCCATTAGTTGAAGGCTTGGTCTGCAGCCTGTGGTGCTATTGGAGGTGGCGGAATCTTTAAGACGTGGGGTCTATCAAGGCAGCTCGACCACTGGGAGCATGCACTTGAAGGGGATGTTAGCGCCAGCCCTCCTCTCTTTGCTTCTGGTTGCCATGGCATGAACAGGCCTTCTCCACCAAGTGCTCCCGCCATGATGTCCTGTGCTGCCACCTGCCCAAAGCAACAGGACTCAGCGACCATTAGCTGAAACCTCTGACCCAGGAGCCAAAATAACCCGTCAAACTGGGAGTGGTGGCGCATGCCTGTAATCCCAGTACTTGGGAGGCTGAGACAGGAAGATCACAGGTTCCAGGCCAGCCTCAGCAAGTAGTGAGACTTTCATCGACCTAGCAAGACCCTGTTTCAAAATAAAAATAAAATAGGGCTGGGGTGTAGCTTGCAGATAGAATCCCCTGGGCTCAATCTCTAGTATTACACACACACACACACACACACACACACACACACACACACACACACAAAGCAAACAAACAAAAAAAATTCACCCTGGCCCTTATTAATTTGATTATCTCAGGTATTTTGTTACAGTGACACGGAGCTGACAAGCACACCAATATATTCAAGAGTTGCCTACGCTACAAGACAGTTGATGCAGAGAAAATTATGCCAGGAGCTTCTGCTGTGAACATGGCTTTTTGGGGGGAGGTATGGGGTCCCTGGGGTTTGTACCCAGGGGCATTCTACCTCCAACCTACACCCAGAGCCCTTTTTTATTTTCTATTTTGAAACAGGGTCTGGCTGGGTGTGGTGGCACACGCTTGTAATCCCAGCATTTGGGAGGCTGAGACCAGAGGATCCGGGTGCGAGGCCAGCCTCAGCTACCTAGTGAGGCACTCTGCAACTTAGTGAGACCCTGTTTCAAAATAAACAATAAAAAATAGGGCTGGGGTTATAGCTCAGAGGTAGAACACCCCTGAGTTCAATCTCCAGTACCCCCCCCCAAAAAAGAAACAGGGTCTAAGTGGCAAAGGTTGACCTCGAACCTGCAATCCTCCTGCAAGTCTCCCGAGTACTGGGATTACAGACATGTGGCACCACGCCCAGCTGAACGTTGTCTTCCTAATGAGACATACTTTTTTAAAAAAATTTTAATCCAAAAAACATGTATCAAGCACTCACTAGATGAATGACATCATCACAGATTGATAAAAAGGTGTTGCTCTTCTGCTCAATAAACATGTGATATCAATTTTTTTCCTCTGTGTGTGTGTGTGTATGTGTGTGTGTGTATTGTCAATTCTTAATACTCCTTGAAAATATGAAGCCATTTCCAAAAAAGTGAGGCAATCACCATCTGTAAATTCCTAACAAGTCTCTGCAAATCTAGTACTAAAAAGAGAGGAGCAGAAAAACGCTGTCAACAAGTGAGAAGGGAACTTAAAATGCATCCTCTAAATGCCCCCCTTAGCGGGGTGCGGAGGCTCACGCCTGTCATCCCAGTACTTGGGAGGCAGAGACAGGAGGATTGAAAGTTTGAGGAAAGCCTCAGCAAATAGTTAAGGCTCTCATCAACCTAGCAAGACGCTGTTTCAAAACAAAAATAAAATAGGGCTGGGAGTGTAGTTCGGAGGTGGAATCCTCCAGAGTTCAATCCCCTGTACCAAAGGATAATAAGAGTATAAGAAAGAGGTCTGGAGGTGTAGCCCCATGGTAGAACTCTTGCTCTACTTGTATTTGGTATGGCTTCATAAATGACCAGTAGCAGGGCGTGGTGACGCACGTTTGTAATCCCAGTACTTGGAAGGCTGAGACAGGATTGTAGGTCTGAAGATAGCCTAAGCAAGTAGTGACACTCTCATCAACCTAGCGAGACCCTGTTTCAAAATAAAATAGAGTTGGGGGTGTAGCTTAGAGGTAGAATGACCCTGTGTTCAATTTCCAGTACCAAAAACTAAAATAAAATAAAAAATGATAGGTAGCCAGGCATGGTGGCATACATTAGCAATCCCAGTACATGGGAGGCTGAGACCTGAGGATCCGGGTTCACGGCCAGCCTCAGCTACTTAGTGAGGCTCTCTGCAACTTAGTGAGACCCTGTTTCAAAATAAAAATTGCAAAATAGGACTGGGGATGTAGCTCGGAAATAGAGTGTCCCTGGGTTCAATCCTCAGTACTAAAAAAAAAAAAAAAGCCAGGCATGGTGGCGCACGCTTGTAATCCCAGCATTTGGGAGGCTGAGATCCGAGTTCGCAGCCAGCCTCAGCTATCTAGTGAGGCCCTCCGCAACTTAGTGAGACTCTGTTTCAAAATAAAGAATAAAAAATAGGGCTGGGGGTATAGCTCAGAGGTAGAATGCCCCTGAGTTCAATCCCTGGTACTGCAAAAAAAAAAAAAAACAGGTAATATGCAGGTGCTCCCAGCATGATTTTCCATGAATACAATACCCAGTGCTCTCAATATACAGAGCCGTCTCATTTAAGTAGAGGGGGTTTACAAAGTTTATTCAAATGGCGCCATCAATCCCCCAGCCAGCCCAAGCTACGGGTCACGCAGCTGACTGGAGCCAGAGGTCTTCCCTCTGCCAGAGTCCAAGCAAAGGATCACAAAGAATGTGGCCCCTTGTTTACAAGGCCTGAAGCCTGCAAAAACTTCGCAGAGTCTCTCTGTCCATTTGGTGATAGCTGATCTCCAGGGGCGCAGAAGGGGAAGCTGTCTGACTCAGCAAGCGTAGGTGTTGGGCCGGTTTCCTGCTCTCACTGGGCTTTGATTTGCGCGGGCAACTGCAGCCTGATGGTTCACTGGAGACCAAGGGGCGAGTGTGCTGCTCCCTGGGGGTGGCCGAGGGCTGGCCTTTGGAGACAAATGCAACCTTTGAAAGTCCACGCTGGCCCGTGCCGTGGTGCCAAGGTTAATTCCTGCGTTAATAAATGAAGCATTGCGCAGAGAAGTGAGAAGTTACCAGCCGCTGCCCGAGTCAGGCTCTTGCTCAGATCGTTTGGTTCCCAGTTTCAGTCAGTGACTTCTCAGACCAGCCCAGAGCCAAGGGCACTGAGGCACAGGGTCTGCGCGCCCCGGGTCTACACCGACCAACCAGGGCGGAACCCCTCTGAGAATCAGTGTACTCATCTGGATTTCAGCAAGGTCTCTTCCACTCTCAAGTTATACGAATCCATGATTTAAATGAACATGTATACTCTGAGATGCATAGATTCCTTTATCAAACAACGTCAAGAGCACAGGTTCACCAATGCCTGAACCATCAGCCGAACAAATAGAAACAGCAAATTCCTGCAGAATACAGAAGAGAACTAACTGAAAAAAGATCTGAGTGTTCAGAATGTTTCTTTATTATTATTATTATTATTATTATTATTATTATTATTATTATTATTATTTGGTCCTGGGGATTGAACCTAGAGGCATTCTACCTCCAAGATACATCCCAACCAGATTTTTATTTCCTATTTGTAAACAGGGTCTCACTAGGTTGCTGAGAGCCTAAATTACCAAGGCTGGCCTCAGAAGTACTGGGATTACAAGTATGTGCCACCACGCCCAGCTTCAGAATGTCTCTGAGAAAGAAGCTTAGCATACAAGTAATGAGCATAATAAAATAGGAATTATACTAACATCAAAAAGTATTGAAGCTGAGCATGGTGGCACACACCTGTAATCCCAGTACTTGAGAGGTTGAGACAGGAGGATCCCAGGTTTGAAGATAGTCTCAAAAATCTAGTCAGAACCTGTTTCAAATGCAAACAAACAAAAAAGAAAAAAGGGCTAGAGTGTAGCTCAAAAGTAGAATGCTAGCCAGGTGTGGTGGCGCACGCTTGTAATCCTAGCATTTGGGAGGCTGAGACCAGAGGATCCGGGTTCGAGGCCAGCCTCAGCTACCTAGTGAGGCCCTCCGCAACTTAGTGAGACCCTGTTTCAAAATAAAGAATAAAAAATAGGGCTGGGGTGTAGCTCGGAGGTAGAATGCCCCTGAGTTCAGTCCCCAGTATTGAAAAAAAGTAGAATGCTCCTGGGTTCCATCCCCAGTACCACAAAATAAATAAATAAATAACCAGAAAGTTTAAAATAATGAGAAGCTGGGCATGGTGGCATACACACCTGTAAACCTATTACTTGGGAGACTGAGACAGGAGGATCACAGGTTCGAGGCCAGCCTTAGCAACTCACCGAGGCCCTCAGCAACATAGCAAGACTCTGTTTCAAAATAAAAAAATGAAGTAGGGCTGAGGGTGTAGCTCAGAAGTAGAATGCCCCTGGGTTCAATCCTACTATAAAGAAGAAGAAGAAGAAGAAGAAGAAGAAGAAGAAGAAGAAGAAGAAGAAGAAGAAGAAGAAGAAGAAGAAGAAGGACAGAGGAGGAGGAGGAGAAGGAAGAAACACAGAAAAAGATTTAAATAAATGAAAAGACAAACTTCATTTTGAACAGCAAGATTTAACAAAATGAAAATATTAATTCTCCCTAAGATAACCTAAAATTTTAATATTATTCCAATAAAAATGCCAACAGGATTTTTAACTGAACAAGTTGATTTCTACAGTTTATATAGAGGGCTAAGGGTAAAAGTTCAGTGACAGAGTGCTTGCCTCACATGCGCAAGGCCCCAGTGCCCCGAAATAAAATATAATAAAGTTTTTGTTATTGTTTTGTTTTTGTTTTGGTGTGTGTGTGTGTGTGTGTGTGTGTGTGTGTGTGTGTGTGTTGGTACTGGGGGTTGAACCCAAGGGCATTCTACCTCTGAGCTACAGCCCCAGTCCTATTTTATTTTTTGTTTTGCAACAGGATCTCACTAAGTTGCTGAAGCTGGCCATGAACCTGTGATCCTCCAGTCTCAGCCTCCGAAGTACTAGAATTACAAGTACTGAAATTAGCAATGCATCACCATGCCTGGATTATAATAAAGTTTATATGAAAAATAAATAAGCAAGAATTATGATTAAATTCTTTAAGAAATAAGATTAGTGATAAAAGAACTAACACCCTAAGTATTAAAATATATGACAAAGTATAATAATCATAGCAATATGACATCAAAGCATTCAATATTTGAATTATTGGTACAGAATAAAATATCCAGAAATAAACTCAAATATATATACATTAAAGGCATATCAATATGAGAATTGACACAAGAATGCATATCCATATGAGAACTCATCTATTTTCAATTCCCGTTTCGAGGCAGTAGGAGGGAAATGCATTATTCAGGAAACAATGCTGGGACAATTAGGTTGCCATTTGGAAAACGTAAGATTGAATATGCAGTCTATATGTTTTAACAACCAATAGCAAAAATTCCATGAGGAAAAAAATGCAACCCTCAAAAGTAAAACCATAGAAATACTAAAAGAAAATAAGATCTTTAAAAATACTCCTAGCCGGGCGTGGTGGCGCACGCTTGTAATCCCAGCATTCGGGAGGTTGAGACCGGAGGATCCGGGTTCGCGGCCAGCCTCAGCTACCTAGTGAGGCACTCCGCAACTTAGTGAGACTCGGTTTCAAAATAAAGAATAAAAAAAAATAGGGCTGGGGGTGTAGCTCGGAGGTAGAATGCCTCTGAGTTCAATCCCCAGTACCGCAAAAAAAAAAAAAAAAAAAAAAAAAAATACTCCTAACAGTGGAGAAGGCTTTCATAAATATTATGCAAAACTGCGAAGCCATAAAAGACTGATATACTGAACTATCTTTTAAAAAAAGAGAAAGAGCAAGCCGGGCGTGGTGGCACATGCTTGTAATCCCAGCATTTGGGAGGCTGAGACGGGAGGATCCGGGTTCGCAGCCAGCCTCAGCTACCTAGTGAGGCACTCTGCAACTTAGTGAGACTCGGTTTCAAAATAAAGAATAAAAAATAGGGCTGGGGGTATAACTTGGAGGTAGAATGCCCCTGAGTTCAATCCCCAGTACCGCACAAAAAAAAAAAATAAAAAGAGAAAGAGCATCCCAATTTTTTTTTTACTTTTACTTTGTGTGTTTGTGTGTGTATGTGTGTGTGTGTGTTTGTGTGTGTGTTTCTGACAATTGAACTCAAGAGCATTCTATCTCTGAGCTACACCCCCAGCATTATTTTATTTTTTTATTTTGAAACAGAATCTCACTGAGTTGCAGAGGGCCTCACTAAATTGCTAAGGCTGGCCACAAGCCTGAAATCCTCCAGTCTCAGTCTCCCAAGTACTGGAGTTACAAATTTGTGCCACCACACCCAGCTCTTTCGATTTTTTTAAAGTATAAGCAGAATCAAACAGAAAACCAGAAATAAATACATCTTTATGCTTTGGGCAAAAGGTGACTTTCCTTAATATGCAAAGAAATTCTCAAATCAGCCGGGCGTGGTGGCGCACGCTTGTAATCCCAGCATTCGGGAGGCTGAGACCGGAGGATCCGGGTTCGAGGCCAGCCTCAGCTACCTAGTGAGGCACTCCGCAACTTAGTGAGACTCGGTTTCAAAAATAAAGAATAAAAAATAGGGCTTGGGGGTATAGCTCAGAGGTAGAATGCCCCTGAGTTCAATCCCCAGTACCGCAAAAAAAAAAAAAAAAGAAATTCTCAAATCAATAAGACTAATAACCCAATAGAAAAAGAAAAAAGTAGATGAAGGATATAAACAGAGATGGGCAAAGAGTTCACACAGAAGGAGCTCTCATGGCCCTTAGTCATCGGGAAAGATGTTCAACTTCATTCACAATACGATAAATGCAGAACAAGACTCAGAGATACCAGACTGGCAACAGATCCATTTGACTAAAAGAGAATGGACGCGCCTGCGCGCCTGCACATGGCCAGCCTGCGTACAAATCGGGACAGCCTCCGTGAGGGCAATTTAGCAATAACCATGGAAATGAAAAGTACACGGCTTTGGGTCAGCCATGCCGCCCATTCGCATGGGGCTGTTGACTGCAGCGTTCCGTGGACAGCAAGAGAAGCAGAGGCACAGCTCCAGCAGAGGAGGTACACTGAGTGCGAAAAGCAAGGTGCCAGGCGATGTTCACAGCGTGCCGGCACGCGTGTAAAAATAAAGTGAAACACAGATATTCATATGCTGGCGTGCCCAGGGCTGGTCAATGTCTATAATCTATGCAGGAAATACAAGTTACAGCCAGGCATGGTGGCACACGCTTGTAATCCCAGTACTACTTAGTTCAATCCCCAGTACCACAAAAAAGAAATATATATATAGTGAGGGGGTGGTACTGAGCCCAGGGGTATTCTACTTCCGAGTTACACCCCCAGCCCTGTTTTTATTCTTTATTTTGAAACAGGGTCTCAATAAGTAGTTGAGGCTGGCCAAGAACCTGCAACCCTCCTGTCTCAGCCTCCCAAGTACTGGGATTACAAGTATAATTTTAACAAGCACTGTGCACCAGGAGTTGGAGAACCCCCACGCAGAGCATCATTGGTAAGGCACACTTATCAAAGTAATAATAGCAACAATGATGTAAGCAGTAATGAACACTTACCAAAGAAGATAAAGCCCGAGACGCCACTGCCAAAATCTTACGCAAGTTTTCCTGAAAAAAAAGTTTTTGGCACAACTAAGCACAGAAAGATTTGACACCACAATGAGGTATTCCTTGTGCTCTCTGGTCTTCTGTTTTAATAACGATTAACAAAATAAGGGAGACACTGGTAGAATAGTAGACGGGGGCTCAGGGAGGGAGGTGGGGGTGGTCAGAGGGGAGACTTTTTTTTTCTCTTTTTTTATGAGGTACTGGGGGTGGAACCCAGGGGCATTCTACCTCTGAGCTACAACCCCAGACCTATTTTATTTTTTATTTCTGAAACAGGGTCTCACTAAATTGCTGACGGCCTTACTATGTTGCTGAGGCTGGCCTCGAACCTGTGATCCTCCTGTCGCAGCCTCCCAAATACTGGGATTTCAGGTGTGTGCCACAATACCCATCAAAAAGGGGAGATTTGCTGAAGTTCAAATAACTCTATGTTCATATATGAAGTTATCAATACCAATTTTAATATTATATATGGGAGGAGGGAGAGAAACAAGTGTCGGGCACGTGTTTGCTTCTATTACCTGAACCTCATTATGATGTATCCTCACAATGCACCAATAAAAAAATAACTTTACCAGCTTTCTATATTTTGCAAACAGCTCCCCTAATCTTCCTAGTTAAGAACATAACAAGACTTACTTGAAATTACATGAAGGGAATTGCTCTAAACAGCAGGATACCTACACACTCACCACTCTCCAGCTAACACTGGGCACTGCCTTGTAGGCTCTAAACAGATATCTACGCCAGGCGCAGTGGAGCACACCTCTAATCCCAGCTCCTTGGGAGGCTGAGGCAGAAGGATCCTTCGAGCCCAGGAGTTTGAGGCCAGCTTGGGCAACATAGCAAGGTCTGACCTTAAAAACAAAAAGCAAAATAAAACAAAACAAAATGTTAACTATCTAACCACAGGAAAGGTATGCATGCCCTAGGTTTCTTCAGTCTGGGGATGCCTGTGTTACAAATGGCAACTGAGCATTTCTGAGACAGTCGGGGACGGAGAGAGGGCACAGCCTCAACTCCCAGACAGTGCGGGCTCCCTCTGGGGTCTTCTGAATCGACACCTTTAAATGAAGATGAAAAGACAATAGCCGGGCGTGGTGGCGCACGCTTGTAATCCCAGCATTCAGGAGGCTGAGACTGGAGGATCCCGGTTCACGACCAGCCTCAGCTACCTAGTGAGGCACTCCACAACTTAGTGAGACCCTGTTTCAAAAATAAAGAATAAAAAATAGGGCTGGGGGTATAGCTCGGAGGTAGAATGCCCCTGAGTTCAATCCCCAGTACTGAAAAAAAATAAAAATAAAAAATAAAAAAAAAGACAATATGGTGGAGGAATTAAGAGCAGGTGTTCTGGCCGGGCATGCTGGGCATGTAATCCCAGTACTTGAGAGTCTAAGACGGACAATTGGAGGTTCGAGGCCAGCCTCAGCCACTCAGTGAGATCCTGTTTCAAAATAAAAAATAAAAGGGCTGGACTGTCACTCAAAGGTAGAATGCCTGTGGGTTCAATCCCCAGTGCAAAACATAAAAATAAAAATAAATAAAATTTTAAAGCAGGTGCTAGAGCTTGACTTTGGAGGTTCAAATCCCAGTTCAGCTACTGCAGAAGCTTAGATAAATTATTTGGCTTCTCTGTGCCTCAGTAGACACATCTGTAAAATGGTGAGAGTGAGCCAGGTGTGGCAGCGCATGCTTATAATCCCAGGACTTGGGAGGCTGAGATAGGAGGATCGCAGGTTCAGAGCCAGCCTCTGCAACTTAGAAAGGTTCTCAGCAATCTAGTGAGAGCCTGTTCCAAATGAGAAATAAAGTCAGGCTGGAGGTGTATCTTGGAGGTAGAATGCCTCTGGGTTCAATCCCCAGGAGCAAAAAAATAAAATAAAATGGTGAAAGTGCCACCTGGTCCACTCAGTATGAGGATTAGATCAACTGTATCTGTAAAGCCCTTTGTCCAGAAACGGGCACATAGGAAGTGCTACATCAATGTTTGCTATCATTTCACGCCAGTCTTGGGGTCATTAAAGAACAGAATTCACAAAAATGTGGGTGAAGCCCATGGAAGGGAGCGGGGACAGAGAAGAAAACTCTGGACTGGCCGAAGAGAAGACACGGAAAGCCAACAACGAAAAGCTGGTGTTTCGAGCCGGGCGTGGTGGCGTACGCTTGTAATCCCAGCATTCGGGAGGCTGAAACCGGAGGATCCGGGTTCGCGGCCCGCCTCAGCTACCTAGTGAGGCGCTCCGCAACTTAGTGAGACTCGGTTTCAAAATAAAGAATAAAAAATAGGGCTGGGGGTGTAGTTCAGAGGTAGAATGCCCCTGAGTTCAATCCCCAGTACCGAAAAAAAAAAAAAAAAGAAAAGAAAAAAGAAAAGCTGGTGTTTCCAAGAAATAAAAAAACCCACCGCAAGATATGGAAGCCACGCGCCAAGCAAAGCAAAGCTGTTTTTTCCTTGCTGCACGGACGGCTCCGCTGCCAGACTTTCCGTTTTCCGGTCTGAGTCCACATCACTGTGAGTTTTGTATCTGGGGCCCCACACCACACGGCGGCCCCTCAGCATCTCTTGTGCTCAGAAATACGGCGGGGACTGCTCCCTCTGTGGCCTTGGCCTCCACAGACCAACCTCTGGAGGGCGGAGGCAGCAGCAGGAGGGTAGAGCCAGACTCTGGCTCCTGCAACTTCTCCAGCTGTGGGCGCCCCTCAAACTCAGGGATCCCAGATCAACCACAGACCCGCCATTCCCTCACATACACTCTGCTCTGGGACTGTGGGACGCAAACGTAGATGCCAGGAGCCTTTGACTTTGCACTGCGACTCGGGAGGCTGGGGCAGGAGGATCACAAATGAGAGGCCAGCCTGGGCAAGTCTCAAGTAAAAAATAAAAAGGGCCGGAGGTGTAGTTCAGTGGTAAAGCACCATTGGGTTTAATCCAAAACAAGGAAGGGGAGAATGAAGAGGAGGAAGAGGAGGGGGAGGAGGAGGAAGAGGAGGGAGAGGAGGAGGAGAGAGACTACACTGCTGCATTTCTGGATTTCATGGAGATTGAGTTCCATGGAGAGAAAACAACTTGTCCAAAAGCTGCAGAATGTCAAGATAATTATCTTCACAGAGGAGACCACTAGTAACTGAAATGTAAGCACTCTACTAAGTAAACATTATTTCATCTTTTATTGCTATCATTTAGCCTTTTTTTTTTTTTTTTCCGGTACTGGGGATGGAAGCTGGGGGCATTCTACCTCCGAGCTACAGCCCCAGCCCTGTCTTTTATTCCTTATTTTGAAACCGGGTCTCACTAAGTTGCGGAGTGTCTCACTAGGTAGCTGAGGCTGGCCACGAACCCGGATCCTCCGGTCTCAGCCTCCCAAATGCTGGCAATTATAAGCGTGTGCCACCATGCCTGGCAGTCATTTAGCCATTTTTAAAATGTCCAGTCATTTTTTTTAAGCCATTTTAAAATATAAACATTACTCTTGTGGGAAATTTGTTTTTTTGTTTGTTTGTTTGTTGCGGTACTGGGGATTGAACTCAGGGGCATTCTACCTCCGAGCTACAGCCCAATCCCTATTTTTTATTCTTTACTTTGAAACAGGGTCTCACTAAGTTGCGGAGGGCCTCACTAGGTAGCTGAGGCTGGCCACGAACCCAGATCCTCCGGTCTCAGCCTCCCAAGTACTGGGATTACAAGCGTGAGCCACCACTCCCAGCCAAATAAATGTATCTTTAAAGTAGTGACATCCACGGGGAGGCTACCAAGCAGGAAGGACAGTGCCGCCCTTGGTGGCGCTGTAGGACGCGTGGGAAGCGTGGGCGCTCGCTCCAGCCGGTGTGTGAGGCGCAACACACACCGGCAGCATGCCAACTGTCCTTTAGGAGCACTGTGCCTATGAGCTTCCTAGGCCCTGAGCCCACCTAGAGCTTGCAGTAGACCAGCCTTCAGCAGGCTCCTCTCCGCCTCCTGTGCCTCACCCCGCCCAGGGGTCTCAAGCGAAGCCGCCTGCTCCCGACAGGATCCGCTGCACAGGCTCAAGAAGCCAGGCTCGTAGGTGCCAAGTTTTGACCCACAGACTGTGTTTCAAAAGACTTGGTCTAAGCCCGGGATGGTGGCACATGCCTGTAACCCTAGTACTTGGAAGGCTGAGACAGGAGGGAGGATTAAACGTTCGAGGCCAGCCTCAGCAACTTAGTGAGTCTCAGCAACCTAGCAAGACCCTGTTTCAAAATGAAAAATAAAAAAAGGTTGGGTGTAATCCCAGGTATGGTGGTACACGCTTGTAATCCCAGGACATGGGAGGCTGAGACAGGAGGATCACAGGTTCGTGGCCCGCCTCAGCTACTTAGTGAAGCCCTCCACAACCTAGTGAGACCCTGTTTTAAAATAAAGAGTAAGAAATAGGACTGGGGGAGTAGCTTAGAGGTAGAATGCCCCTGAGTTCAATCCCTAGTACTGAAGAGAGAGAGAGAGAGAAGGAATATAGACTGATTTGGTCTAGTAAAATTATTAATATGTTTCACATTTAAAATAATCAAACTCAGCCAGGTGTGGTGGCACACACTTGTAATCCCAGCATTTGGGAGGCTGAGACCAGAGGATCCGGGTTCACAGCCAGCCTCAGCTACCTAGTGAGGCACTCCGCAACTTAGTGAGACCCTGTTTCAAAATAAAGAATAAAAAATAGGGCTGGGGGTACAGCTTGGAGGTAGAATGCCCTTGAGTTCAATCCCCAGTACGGCAAAAAATAAAATAATCAAACACCTATAATCCCAGCACTTAAGAGGCTGAAAGAGGAGGATCAGAGGTTTGACAAGGCAAGCCTCCACAACTTAAGGAGACCCTCGGCAACTTGGTGAGTAGGGCTGGGAGCGGGGTGAAGTGCTGCATGACTGAAATCTCAGTACTTGGGAGGCTGAGACATGAGGATCACAGGTTTGAAGAGAGCCTCAGCAATGTAATGAGGCTCTCAGCAATCTAGTGAGAAACAAAAGCATGAAGCAAAAACAAAAACATAAAATCAGTCTGAGGGTGTAGCTCAGAGACAGATAATCCCTGGGTTCAATCTTAAAAATCACACTAAATAAATTAATTAATAAATCAATCAAATTCCTATCCAACTGCTAGTTAGAGCTTTCAAGAGACAAGAGATAACTAGTATTGCCAAATTCACTTAATCTTTAAACCCAGAAACACAGCTGGACATGGCGGTGCACGCTTGTAATCTCAGAACTTGGGAAGCTGAGACAGTAAAATCACAGGTTTAAAGGACACTCTCAGCAAGTAGTGAAACTCTCACCAACCTAGCGAGACCTTGTTTCCACATAAGAAATAAAAGTAGGCTAGGGGTGTATCTCAAAGGTAGAATGCCTCTGCGTTCAATCCCCAGTACCACAAAAATAAAATAAACCCAGAAACACAATGCAGTGTAATCGGCCAGAGCTGCCGGTGGTGAGTAAGTGCTGGTCCCTGCCCGCCCTTGCCCTGCACTCGCCCCTAGTATTTTCGGATCCACAGACCCAAGGACAAGGCAGACCCATAGAACCTAATGCACCTAAGCTACTCGTGGCTCCAATCTGGAATCTGGCATCAGACGTGCTGTGCGGCTCTCAGCAGCTACTTTATCTATGATCTGAAATGATACCAAATTTCCAAGTCCTGGGGAAAACATTTCCCATGAGCAAGAAGTGAATTTATTTGCAGGGGGAAATGAATGGCTCCCTTGCTTTCCTGACCCTCCCATGGGCACCAGGAAGCAACATTAAGTGACCCTGAAGAGAGAGAGACCCCAGACAGAACCTTGTTATGTAAGAAGGCCTAAAATCAGCCAACAGTACAGAAGAGAAATTCTACAGCCATCAGTAATGAGTCTGAGGATCCTTTAAGTGAAGGACCACCATCTATTTAAATGCATTCCCTATGGAGAAATGATTGGTTTTCACCAAGCAGTCATGGTGGCATGCACACCTGTAATCCCAGTACTTGGGAGGCTGAGACAGGAGGATCACAGGTTCAAAGCCAATCTCTGCAACTTAGTGAGACCCTGTTTCCAAGTACAAAACAAAATAAGGCTGGGGGTATAGCTTGGGGACAGAATGACCCTGGGTTCAGTCCCCAACATCCTGAAAAGAGAAAGAGAGAGAAAAGGTTTTGTTTTTCTATGACATAGTTTACAGAACAAATGAAGAGACTGTATTTGGAACAAGTTACTGAACTTGGACTTTATATAATCACAGGTAAGAAAGTAATCATTAAAAAGGCCTAGATCAGTGAGGTTTTGTGTTAGGACAGGCTACAAGAAGCCTTGTGTTAGCTGTGGTATGGCAGTACACACCTGTAATCCCAGTACTTGGGAGGCTGAGACAGTAGGACCATGGATTTGAGGTCAATCTCAGCAACTTAGCTAGACTCAGCAATTTAGTGAGACCCTGTTTCAAAGCAAAAAAAAAAAAAAAAAGAGTCTGGGTGTAGCTTGGAGGTAGAATGCCTCTGGGTTGGATCTGTGAAAAACAAAAAAGGAAGCCCCTTGCCTTTCTTCTGTCCCTTTTCACTTTGCAAAAACTAGAATTCTTTCCACTCTATATTCTTAAAAAAAAAAAAAAAGGGGGGGGGGAGCTTTCAGCAACTCAATGAGGTCTTAAGATTGGAAGGAGCAATACCATCCCCCCACCAAAAGAACCATTTTGAAGCACAGTAAGAAAATTTCATTTTTCAATCAAAATATATTAATTTTAACAACTCCCAACCCACCAGAAAGCATTCAAAGTAATGAGAACCGTAAGAGGTTTAAAAAAAAATCACCCCATGAGGATAATAATTTTCTTCTGTCAGAGCAGCCCTGTTGTGTAAAAAAAATCAGCCAAAGACAGACTGGAATGTCTCAGGTCTTCCTCCAGCTCCACTGCCCTCTAGGTTGGGAGAATCCCTGATTCTCGCCTCCGCCTGGTTCAAGAAGTACAGGCGACCCCAGGGGTATAAGACACCCAGACATCACGAACTTCTGATACTCCACAGGGAGTAAGTGAAACATTCAAAGAATCCAAGTTCTAAGACCTTATATCACCACCTTTCAAAGTCAAGTTAACATTTAATGTTTTCTATGTGGCAGGCACTGCACTGGACACTTCACATGGATTATCTCATGAAATCATATGAGCTACACACTGTTTGCCTTTTGTAGATTAGGAAAATGCAAGTTAGATAACTTGCCTAAAGTCAAGGGCTGGTCTGTTGCCAAGCTGAGACGAAGCTTTAGTGATGTGATTCTATACCCAGCACTCTTAACCACTGTCTAGCCCCACCATATGATAGAGGGAGCATGTGAGCGCCCAGGAATTTCCCAGACTCACAGAAACACACAAACCAGCACCACCTATTTTCTAACAGAAAGGCACCCACCACTAAAGAAAACTTCCCTTCTCTTAAAGATTCAGACTGACTAGGCAAGGTGGCCCATAATCCTAATACTTGGGAGGTTGAGACAGGAGGATCACATGTTCAAGGACAGCCTCAGCAACCAGCAAGATGTTCAGCAACCTAGTGAGACCCTGTTTCAAAATAAAAAGGGCTGGAGGTGTAGTTCAGAGGTAGAATGCCCCGGTATTCAATCTCCAGTACCCTGCCCCCACTCACACACACAGAAAAGATTCAAATTCAGACAGAACCCCATAGAATCGCCATAATAGATATATGGGGGGAAAAAGTCCTAAATGCCACACATTAAAGAAGCCAAAGTTAAATGCCACCATTTCTTGTTGTGGAACAGCCTCCTGGTTCCCTAAAATCCACCCCACAATGAAGAAACGAGGGGTTCGTTCAGATCATCTCTGAAAGTCTGGCGAGTGCAAAGTCTGCTGGCTTAGGTGAACTTTCAGACTTTGTGGCACTTGCAGAACAGGGGAAACAAAAAGGAATCGTGGCTGGGTGTGGTGGCACATGCCTGTGATCCCAGTACTTGGGAGGCTGAGACAGGAGGATCATAGGTTCGAGGATAGCCTCAGCAAGTAGTGAGACTCGTGGACCTACCGATGACCCTGTTTCCAAGTAAGAAACAAAATTGGGCTGAGGGTGTAGAGCTCAAAGGTAGAATGCCTCTGGGTTCAACCCCAGTACCACACACACACAAATCATTCTGTTCTTGAGCACAGAACATATTTCATTCACAAGGAAAAAAGTCCTAGACTTGTTCGACGTTTTTAAGCGCTGGTCCTAAACAGAATGCTCGTAACCTCAGACAGTGTCATTCAACATTGGGTTCTCTTTGTTATAAAAAGAACAAACTGTCCCAATGCAAATGGAAAGTGATAAGCCACTCTGTATGCCAACTTCAAGTAAACCAAAGTATACAATATCCCCAAAGGACAATTCTTTGAAAAGAACGCCTTCAGATAGTTTGCAAACATCGCATGCCCTTGCCTCATAGGAAGACCTACAACCATGCGCAGCATTGAAATGAAGTAAATAGGGAGGTACTTGCTGTACAGAAGACAAAACAATACCCTTTTTATTTTTAAAACTCTGGTGAAATAGTTTTCCATGACATCCCATTTTTAAAAAATTAATGTAAACCAACCTGTGGGTTAGTCACACTGTACAGATTTCATCAGAGTGTTTACAGATGCCTAGAATATTTACAAATGCTATTCGCTAGGTAGTAAAGTTTTGTTGCAATTTTTCCAGCACATATTCCACAGTAAATGAAAGGGGGGTATATTGGTGTTCTTGTATAAAAATCCTTAACAAATGGAGAAAGGCAATTTTCCTGAGAGAAGATTTGTTCTTGCAATAGTTTTCTTCAACAATTGGGAATATAGAAATGGGATGTAGATGTAAAAAGAAGCATAAGAATGTCTAAGTTAACATTTTTTTTCTTTTAAATTATTTTAAGTACCATTAAGTTAAAATGTTTACATTCATTATAAAAATGCTGTTAAATCTTATGCAAATGATTTAACACTGATTGCTGCAACGCAAATTGCACTTTTTAAAAAAATGATTGTATACATGGAAGAAAAATATCTTGTTTGCTACCCTGTTTATAAATTCCAACTGACTTCAGGTCAGTCGCACAAGATGAACTTTGATGAACAGTCACAGTGTACGTCAGAGTTACAATGCAGTCTTGCAGACTGAGTCTTCTTCCCGGACCCGTGAGAAGTCTGCATGTAGAGCACGTATTGGGAAATTCTGGCAGAACCAAATTCGATCAGAAGAAGCACATGATTTGGGGCCATACACATAAAACCTGTTTATAAAAGTTTCTCACTCTTCTCCAGCAGGCCAGGCCCCGTCCTAGTCCCAGTTTCTGCAAGCTGTGCTGTGAGGGGCTGACTCCGCAGGGAGCCGGCGAGTGGCTGCTGCACCTGCCTTCCCCCAAGGAGCCCCATCTTCTCTCACTCTGCAGCAAGTCTCTTGGGAAATACATCTCTTTCAAAACAAAGGCACATGAAATCACGCATCTGAGGAATGTTCTGTCTGCTACGTTGCCACCGTCTGGACTGCTGGACAAATTCAGGCCCTGGGGTGCAAGAACCTCGGGGAGTCCTCCAGACTCGGCAGTGCCTCCAGCTCAGGCCAGGGCCAAGGCGCACCAGGAATCCTGTCGCACTGAGGATGTGACTTCGGCTGGCGAGGCCAGGCTGACGCCTATGTAGAGCCCATCTTGACCTGAATACTTGAGCTCTCTGTTCTCCGAGTTGGCTCCCTCTCCTGCAGACAGCACCGGGGCACCCGCCTGGCAGAACAGGGGAACAGAGAGGAGGAGAGCCGGTTATGCATCACCTTCACAGTCAGCTGGCCAGACCTGCCCGTTCAACACGTGGGAAAGACAGGATGGCCGGTACAGCCAGGCCGAGAGCTGCTCCCAAGAGCATCCCACAAAGTCGGCCTTGCTCAGAACACAGGAGCATTCCACTCTGCTGACCTGGTAACTTCCACCCCCAGCAAGATGCGGAGCCAGGGCGGGGAGCAGTGGCACGTCCCTTTCATCCTAGTGGCTGGCTCAGGAGACTGGGGCAGAAGGATCACAAGTGGAGGCCAACCTGGGAAACTTAACAAGACCCTGTCCCAAGATAAAATTTTAAAAGGGAGCCGGGCATGGTGGCGCACGCCTGTAATCCCAGCATTCGGGAGGCTGAGACCAGAGGATCCGGGTTCGCGGCCAGCCTCAGCTACCTAGTGAGGCACTCCGCAACTTAGTGAGACTCAGTTTCAAAATAAAGAATAAAAAAAAAATAGGTCTGGGGGTATAGCTGGGAGGTAAAATGCCCCTGAGTTCAATCCCCAGTACTGCAAAAAAAAAAAAAAAAAAAAAAAAAT